>CAUYPK010108885.1:0-12178 GCA_963574355.1 Loris lydekkerianus
CCCCTTTTACAGAAGCGAACCTTGCAATTTACTGGTTTAGCCAATAGGTAACATAAAAGGCAGATAACAAGGTAACATGATGAAGATCTAGCAACTAATGGATAAGTAAAACAATTTGTCACAGCACTTAGTTCGTTAACTCTCGTGACAGTACTTGGCCCATTCGTTCTTACCTTGTCCTGTTCTGGCCCGATCCGGACTGATCTAAGAGTAATGGTGCCTGTCATCATTTCAGAGTTATGGTATTCTCATCTTTTTGTCTTTTCGTCTTTTATCCTACACAGCCCCCTGGTGCACGTCAGTGGTAGGCGGTATCCATCTTATGGAGGTGATGAGGCAGCTGGCACCTATGAGGCTGCTGGGACCCATCTCCCCATTAAGATCCTCTCCTGGCAAACCAGTGTGCTTTAAAGGCTTTGTATAGTTTGGGGTTCCATGGTCTTCCCTTCCATAAGATGCTGCAGAAGCAGGGCTAGCTGGCTGGAAGAAGCTCTTCAAACACCTCTTAGTTCTCCCTTCATTTCCATTTTCAGGGTCTCCGGTTCACTTGAATCCATTTTGTGACCTTGGTGCTCACTTGTCACAGAAGCCTGCACTCTGTCCGGCCTGGTGTTCCCCTGCATGATTCAGTGGTGAGGATGGAATTGGGGGTACTAGAGTCTGTGCTCAGCGCCTGGCTGAGAGCAGTGGGCACCTGGGTTCCCAAACACTGAAGGCACTTTTGGGGCTTCATTTTATAGTGGTCTGCTTAGAGCCCACTTGTTGCCCTCTGAGGCCTCAGGGCTGTAGCGGTGCTCTCTGTTCTCACTGCTTATGTGGGAAACCACAACCTGTCAGTGAGGTCCACACCTCACCTGAACCTGTCCTCACTGGCATGTCCCTGCTGTGCTGTAGCCCCAGTTTGCTACACTATTTTTTGTACTTCAATTTTATATTTTAGTTTAGTTTTTATTATGTTTGAAATAGAGTCTCGCTTTGTTGACCTTGGTAGAGTCTTGTGGCATCATAGCTCACAGCAACCTCAGACTCTTGGGCTCAAGCAATCCTCTTGCCTCAGCCTCCCAGGTAGTTGGGACTACAGGAGCCCACCATAACGCCCACTATTTTTAAAGACGAGGGTCTCAACTCTTGCTTGGGCTGGGCTCGAACTTGTGAGCTCAGGCGATCTGCCCGTTTCAGCCTCCCAGTGCTGGGATTACAGGCATGAGCCGTCACACCTGGCCTATTATTTACATTTAAAAAGTCAGATAGCAGCTCGGTGCCTGTAGCACAGTGGTTACTGCGTCAGCCACATACACCGAGGCTGGCAGGTTCGAACCCAGCCCAGGTAAGCTAAACAACAATGACAACTCAACAAAAAACAGCTGGGTGTTGTGGCAGGCGCCTATAGTCCTAGCTACTTGGGAGGCTGAGGTGAGAGAATTGCTTAAGCCCAAGAGTCTGAGGTTGCTGTGAGCTATGACACCATGACACGCTACCCAGGGGACAGCTTGAGACTCTGTTTCCAAAAAAAAAACAAAAAAAAAAAAAAGGTCAAATAGCAGTTATGTTCTCACAACTCCACTTTTCACTCATAGCTGAGGTTAACTCCTAGTCGCTTCCTTCTAGTGCTTTTGAAAAACAAAAGAACTAGAGTGTTTCTCTCTCTCTCTCTCTCTTTTTTTTTTTTTTTTTTTTTTTTTTAGACAAAGTATCACTTTCTTGCCCTGGTAGTAGAGTGGCATCGTAGCTCACAGCAACCTCAAACTTTTGGGCTCAAGCGATCCCCTTGCCTTGGCTTCCCAAGTAGCTGGGAGTACAGGTACCCCCCACAGTGCCTGGCTTTTCGTTTTTTTTTTTTTCTTTTTTTTTTTTTTTGAGATAGAGTCTTAACTGTGTTGCCTTCAGTAGAGTGCTGTAGCGTCACAGCTCACAGAAACCTCAGATTCTTGGGCTTAAGCGACTGTCTTGCCTCAGCCTCCCAAGTAGCTGGTACTACAGGTACCTGGCACAATGCCCAGCTATTTTGAGTTGCAGTTGTCATTGTTGTTTGGCGGACTCAGGCTGGGTTTGAAACTGCCAGCTCCAGTGTATGTGGCTGCTGCCCTAGATGCTGAGCTACAGGTGTCGAGTCTCCAGCCTCACCTAGCTATTTTTTAGAGATGGTGGGGGGTCTCACACTTGCCCTTAGGTTGTTCTCAATTCATAAACTCAAGGGATCCACCCACCTCAGCTTCCCAGAGTACTGAGATTACAGGCATGAGCCACTGCACCCAGCCTGTTTCTCTCTTTTGGTGGTTTCTATTGACTTCTCTTGTGGAAGGTGCACCCACATATTCCCCTTCTGATCTCCTCCATTCTTACAATAGAATTAATCATAATTTTCGTTAAATTAGCATTATTTATCTTATTTTGATGGCAGAGATTGTTCCTAGCTGACATGTATAGTATGCTGTGATCACATTTCTTTTCCAATGTGCCTTGTTGCTTTTCCCCGAGTTATCGATCACATTGTTTTCCTTGGTCAGCTTTCTGTGTACCTACCAACACCACTCCCCAGCCTTAGCATGCGCTCTTGCACTTCCGTTGTTATCCCTGCCCATTTTCAGGAAGAGACTCATTGCCATCCTATAGGGCCCAAAGCATCCTGCTTCAGGGGCACCTGGTTATCTCTCTCAAGTCTCTGGAAGGTAGAGTACCCCCAGCTGAGGGAGGTTGGGGAGGACCTGGTTCCACATGCTGACTCTGAGCCATGCTTTTCTTCTCAGGTTCTGCTTTGTGAGTTTGCTGGCCCTGAAGTTTGGTTCTTGTCAGCTCCCTCTTGGTAGCCCTTAGGTTTCCAAGTTTTTTGCGTTGAGCTTGGGCCTGTCTGTCCTATGCATCTTCCAGAATGTGGGGGCCTCTTCTCCAGAGGGTTTTTTTTTTTTTTTTTTTTTGGCCGGGGCTGGATTTGAACCTGCCACCTCCAGTATATAAGGCTGGCGCCCTACTCCTTTGAGCCATAGGTGCCGCCCTAGTTCATCAGTTTTAACCATGTTCAAGTCTTTTTCTCAGCATCCCTTGGATGTATCAGTAAGAATAGGCTTAGGAGTTTGCTTTCTGACTGGACCCCTTCTAGTAGCGTAAGCAAAGTGGATGTTATCAGAGCCACAGAACTGGGAGGGCAGGGTCAGGAGGCAGGCTTTTCTGCCTCTTTTTAGTCTCACACACAAATATGTCAAAAATGATGTGGTTTAGTTTTTCTTACTCCCGTATCTATGTATGTGCATGTTTTAGTTTTCATATTAACAAAGTCAAATACACAATATAACAAAACTAATACACAAAATTAGTTTTTAAGCCTAGACTATCTCATTATATTGATACACTGTGGATAGGCATTCAGTTTCCTCTATTAGGAGTAATGCCACTATACTTCTAAGTAGACTGATCCCTTTTCATGTACCTAACTTCTAGCAGACCTATTTTTTGTGTCTTGGGCTTTGGAGTTGTAGATATTTGGATGAGGTTTAGTTAGGCTTTTGTAACATTTCAGAGCTATTTTGTGGCATCCAAAAGAGGGGAGAGAGAAGATTTGGCTATGCTCTTTGGAAATATGTCCTCTGCTTCAGGAGAAGCTTCCTGCTGCTGGCCCTGAAATAGAGTCCATGAAGTCATAAGAGAGGCTGCAGGCTGGGCAGGAAGGCATCCTTCCCCTGTCCCATGTGTGGCAGGTGGTGCCAGGGACGTGGGTGCCAGCTGTGCTTCTTGGCCACTGTGCATGCCAAGTCCTGCTGAGGATCAGGATAGCTGATGGCACTGTGGCCAAGTGTCTGTGGAAGTGGTGTTCTTTTGTTTTTAGTTCCGTGAGGGCCTGCCTTCCTTTCTTTCTTTCTTCCTTTCCTTTCCTTTTTCCTTTCCTTTCCTTTTCTTTTCCCTTTCCTTTCCTTTCCTTTTGTTTTTCCTTTCCTTTCCTTTTTCCTTTCCCCTTTCCTTTCCCCTTTCCTTTCCCCTTTCCTTTCCTTTCCCCTTTCCTTTCCCTTCCTTTCCCCTTTCCTTTCCCCTTTCCTTTCTCCTTTCCTTTCCTTTCCTTTTTCCTTTCCTTTCCTTTTTCCTTTCCTCTTTCCTTTCCTCTTTCCTTTCCTCTTTCCTTTCCTTTCCTTTCCTTTCGAGTCTCACTTTATCACCCTCGGTAGAGAGCTGTGGGGTCACAGCTCAGAGCAACCTCCAACTCTTGGGCCCAGGCAATTCTCTTGCCTCAGCTTTCGGAGTAGCTGGGACTACAGGTGCCTGCTACAACGCCTGGCTATTTTTTTGTTGCAGTTTGGCTGGGGCTGGGTTTGAACCCGCCACCCTCAGTATATTGGGCCAGAGCCCTACCCACTGAGCCAAAGGCACCGCCCAGGGCTGTTTTTTCTATCTGTAACATTGGAATTTAACATTACCTTTAATGGATGTTAAATTCAAGGGAACAAAATGGTGACTGACTCAGCCACTTCTCTTTCAATCACTTGCAAGCAAGTGGGATGGTCATTTGCATCTCGTGCTGGGCAGGGTCATAGGGGCTGGGGATAGTGTGATAAGCAACAGTGGCCCGTATACTGTCTTTCTTCAAGGTATCAAACAGGTACTACTAATGGCAAACTATTACAAATGCTAGGAAGGAGAGGCAGATGTGAGTTTTTTATTTTTATGAGAGACAGTCTTTATCACCTGGGTAGAGTGCGGTGGTGTCGTAACTTACAGCAGCCTCAAACTCCTAGCCTCATATGATCCTCTTGCCTCAGTCTCCCAAGTATCTGGAACTACAAGTGTGTGTTGCAACGCTCAGCTAATTTTTCTATTTTTAGTAGAGATGGAGTCTCACTCTTGCTCAGGCAGGTCTCCAACTCCTGACCTTAAGAGATCCTCCTCCTTGGGCCTCCCAGATTATAGGTGTGAGCCACCCCATGCCTAGGGGCAGAAGTAGTTTTGAGGTTAATAGGAATCACCTACTTAGGGAAGTTTCCCTTAGGGAAACTCGTTTCTTTCTCTCTTTTTTTTTTTTTTTTTTTTTTAAGGTAACGTTTGAACTGAGTTCTAAGGCTGAGTAGCATTAGTGAGGCAAAAGGTGGGAGTGGAGGAACCTTCTAGGCTTCCAGGTGGAAATCCAGCCTTGGAAGGAGAGGGGATGCCTGTAGCATGCAGTGCAGCAGTGGGTGGCGGCCAGCAGTGGGCCTTGAGGAGAATGTTGGTCTTTATTACATGGCCTTAGGAAAGAATGAGAGACTTTAAAGCAGAGGAGGATGGGCAATGAGGTAAGTTTTTCTGAAGGTGGCTCAGTTTGAAGAAGACAGGAATGGATGGAAGGAGGCCTGGGAAAGTTGGGCCTGGGAAGGTTGGGCCAAGGCTGGCCACTGCTCAGACCGTGTGGTACTCTGGAGATGGAGTGAGGAGGCTGGGCCTGGCATTTTGTTTGAAGCGCTGCTTGGGTGGAGACCCACAAGGATGAGCTGTGGGGAGGAGGCAGCAGGGAGCTGGAGCCCCATGCACATGGTCTGAACAGACCCATGGGATGTCCTGGAGTTCAGAGAAGGGGATAAGGTTGAGAGCGCAGTAGTAGGAAGGACTTCAGAAAGTCACTGGAAGCTGAATGAAAGTGGCTTAAATAATAAAGAACACCCGTTGTCTCACATGAGACAGGCTCTAGGCAGGTGACACCTTGGGGTGAGCCTGGTCTCTGACTCTGTCCTGCCGCCCATTGTGTGGCTCACCGTGTCCAGAGGCAGAATGAAGACCCTCTTTCTCTTTTGTATATCTTGCGGGCCCCCCCCCCCCCCCGGTCCCCACCCTCACCCCTTTGCTGGCCGTGTGTGCTTCCATGGGCTTCGTAGGCAGGCCTTGGTAGAGACATCAAAATTGGCTACAGCATTGCTTCCCAGGGTGGGGTCCCTGGATCCACCATGTAGCAGTGTCACCTGGGAGCTTGTTAGGAATCCAGTTGCTCAGCACCATGGACCTAGTGGTGTGGCTGGCATATATGGGGGAACTACTTGGAGACCAGTCAGGGACACTCTGGCCTTGCTGCAGCACACCAGTACTCTTCCTCTTCCTCCTCTTTTTTTGAAAGGGAGTCTCACTCTGTTGCTCTTCCTCCTGGACTTAAGCAATCCTCCTATCTCAGCCTCCTGAGACACTGGGACTACAGATGGCTGTTACCATGCCGGGCTAATGTTTCAATTTTTAGTAGAGATGGGGTCTTGTTCTTCTTCAGGCTGATCTCCAGCTTGTGAGCTCAAGTGATCCTCTGACCTTGGCCTCCTAGAGTGCTAAGATTACCAGCATGAGCCACCAGGCCTGGCCTTATTTTTCTCCTTAGTTGATGGCAGCATAGTAGGGGAAGCTCTTCCAGCAAAGAGAAAATTCTTTTTTTTTTTTTTTTTCTTTTTTTTTTTTTTTTGGAGACAGAGTCTCACTTTGTCACCCTCAGTAGAGTGCTGTCTTGTCAAAGCTCAAACTCCTGTGATTAAGCAATTCTCTTGCCTCAGCCTCCCAAGTAGCTGGGACTACAGGCGCCCGCCACAACGCCTGATTATTTTTTTAATAAACGTAATCATAGCAGTTTGGATTTAACTGTAAATCAAAATACAAGGTCAAGGCCAGCGTCTAGGGCTCTGTGACGACCCCTAGAGAAAATTGCTGCACATTATCCCTCTGGATTTTGAGTCCTTATATAAGTCACCAAACACTGCAGACAAAAGCAGACGAGGGCCGGGTTAGAAGGCGTAGGTCACTTGGAAGTAGGTGGAGCAGCCGATCTCACTGCGGGCACAAGGGGACAGTCTTAATGTCACTGACTAGGCGCTTCCATCTTCCCTTGTGCTGGCCAGAGACTGTGGCAGAGCAGGTTGGCACTGGTCACCTGCCTCCAGGCCACCCCATGTCCCCATGTCCCCCGCTCCTTGATGCACCACTCACTGCCGAGGTGCTCCTGCAGGAGGTTCCTGGTGGAAGGGTGCTTGGGCACGGGAGAGGGCTTCATCTTGTTGATCTCCCGTTCCGCTGGGTTTTCTATGTTGAAATTCCTCATTGTGTGAGCCACCAAACCTCCCATCTCATCATAACACGATGTCCCCAGGTTCACACTGCACATGGGAAAACCTTCTTTTTGTTTTTTTGTTTTTTGTATTTTTTGAGACAGAGTCTCACTTTGTCGCCTTGGGTAGAGTGCCATGGCATTACAGCTCACAGCAACCTCAAACTTTTGGGCATAAGCGATTCTCTTGCCTCAGCCTCCCGAGTAGCTGGCACTATAGGCCCCTCCCCACCCCAATACCTGGCTATTATTTTTTTTAGTCCAGTAGCTGGGACTATGGGTGCCTGGCTATTTTTTTTTTCTTTCTTTTTTTTTTTTTTGGTTGCAGTTGTTGTTTAGCAGGCCTGGGCCAGGCTCAAACCCGTCAGCCTCGGTGTATGTGGCCGGTGCCCTACTCACTGAGCTATGGGTGCCAAGCCTTCTTTTTCTATTAAAGACTCAACTGGCTTTAAAAGCTTGAGATACCACATTGAGGATGAAACTGCTTTCTTCTTCTTGGAGAATGGCTTACCTGGTAGGTTTTCTATAAGGCCTGGCTAGCTAGCATCTTAATTTCCTAAAGAATTTTCTCTTTGGCTCTGCACCTGAGCTCCGTGGTTAGGACACTGGCAACATACACTAGGGCTGGTGGGTTTGAACCTGTCTTGGGCCTGCTGAACGACAACTGCAACAAAAAAATAGCTGGGTGTTGTGGCGGGCACCTGTAGTCCCAGCTACTTGGGAGGCTGAGATAAAAGAATCGCTAAGCCCAAGAATTGTAGGTTGCTGTGAGCTGTGACGTCATAGCACTGTACCAAGGGCAACGTAGTGAGACTCTCAAAAACAACAAAAAGAGAATTTTCTCTTTGCTGGAAGAGCTTCCCCTACTTTGCTGCCAGTGTCCTGACTGTTATCTCTTAGGTTAGTGATGCATCTTACAAAGATAGATGTTCAAAGAGGTTCTTTTACAGAGCCTCACAAGCACTGTCAGAAAAAGATTTACTTGTAACAGTGCTTGTGGTAAATCTGTGCATTTTCTTTTGGAGAACATCCATTCCATGAGTTCCAGGAGTCTCCATTATTCCTGGTGGTGGGCTTGGAGCTGTGAGATGAGGCTGGAAGCAGGGAGGTAAGAGCAAGTGCTGCTGGCACAGGCACCTCTAGCTGTATTTGCTGCCTGGCTATATCTTGCTCATCCAGTTTGAGTCCAGAGGGTAGGAATGATATCGTGGGTGCTTTCTTGCTCCTGATAGCTCAGTAACCTCACATTCCTGATGACTAAGTCATACTTGTTCATTGTTAAAACAGCAAGTGCTACTGAAATGCACAGCATGGGTCTGAGATCTTCCCTGTTGCCATTGGTGAGTTGGCACGGTCTCACTGGGGTGAATTTACCCTGCTGACACATTTGAAGGCCTACAAGTGATGAAAATAAATTATTTATTTGAAATATCCTGTAAAGTAGGGGTCCTCAAACTTTTTTTTTTTTTTTTTGCAGTTTTTGATTGGGGCCGGGTTTGAACTTGCCACCTCCCACATATGGGGCAGGCGCCCTACTCCTTAAGCCACAGGCACTGCCCCACCTCAAACTTTTTAAACAGGGGCCAGTTCACTGTCCCTCAGATTGTTGGAGGGCTGGACTACAGTTTAAAAAAACAAAAAACAAAAAACTATGAACAAATTTCTATGCACATTGCACATAACTTATTTTGAAGTAAAAAAACAAACGGGAACAAATACAATTACACAGCCTCATGTGGCCCGCAGGCCGCAGTTTGAGGACCCCTGAAGTAATAAAATAACCCACTATATCTGATACTCTGTAGTTTTCTGCAAATTGATTTCTTTCTACATGAGCCCTGACGTGCACTGGGACTGGCCTGGGGTCAGTGCTGGCTTGAGCCCTTTGCATTGTGCCCTCCTTTACTGGCCCTCCCATAAACACGCATCTACATTCCCACACCTGGGCACTACTCTGCCTGTGGAGGAATAACAGGTCTTGAGTGACCAATACTGGGTCGTGCCTTGTATTTTTGAATGAAGAAGCCCACAGTTGTGAAGTTCTCTGTATGAGGCTAGTTTTGTTTTGTTTTGTTTTTAAAGAGATGAAGTTTATTTATTTATTTATTTTTGAGACAGAGTCTTACTTTGTCAACCTTGGTAGAGTACCATAGCATCATAGCTCACAGCAACCTCAAACTCTTGGGCACAAGCGATTCTCTTGTCTCAGCCTCCCAAGTAGTTGGGACTACAGGCTCCTATAACATCTGGCTATTTTTTTCTTTTTTTAGAGACAGGGTCTCACTCTTGCTCAGGCTGGTCTTGAGCATGTGAGCTCAGGGAGTCCACCTGCTTCATCCTGCCAGAGGGCTAGGATTACAGGCATGAACCACTGCGTCATGCGTAAAGAGATGAAGTCTTACTGTGTTGCCCAGGCTAGAGTACAGTGGCTGCTCATAGAAGCAAACGTCATGCACTTCAGCCTTGAACTGGGCTCAAACGATCCTCCTGCCTCAGCCTCCCAGGTAGCTGGGACTGCAGACACATGCCATGGCATCTGGTTTATGATACTATTTTATTGAAAACGGGGTTAATGTTCCCACTGGTGGGTGTCTTGAAAGAGTCTGGTGAGGGTAATTGGAATTGTAAATTCAGCTGAGGCCTTTGGCTTTGCTGGTCTGGGCCTCTGTTCTCTAAGTCAGAGGTTCTTGAGCTCCAGAGGGATCCAGTTGCCCCAGAGCCTCATCAGAATAAAGTGCTGGCTTCTTTTACCCTTAAGTTTCTGATTCAGCAGGTTAGGGTGAGGCCAAGAATCCGCTGCTGATCTGGGAGCCACTTGCAGAGTCCCTGCTCCAGAGCTGTGCTTTTCAATCTGAGGAGCTTGTCAGAGTTGAGGGGCCCAGTTGTGTGCCTTGGTCATTTTAGTCAGACTCTTGGATGGGTCCAGGCAAGAAAGTGAAACCTCTCCAAGTGCTTCCACTTGGCTGTGAGGTTAAGAGCCTTGATTCTTCCCCAAAGCAGGTAGACATACTTGAACTTGGAGCAGGTTTTGGGTACCTCTCTTTTGTGAGTCTTAGCCTAGACTGTGATGTGGGACTTGTCACTGTAGACCAGGAGGCTTGTTTGGGGAATAGCTTCAAGAAGGCCAGAAAGATATTTTATAAGATAGAGTAAATCTGGACCTAGAACTGTCAGACCCAAAGTCTGCTTGCTTTCTGTCTTAGGGCTGCCTTCTCAGGTGGAAGACTGGGGACTGTGGCCTCCTAGCTGTTGCTAAATCAGGTGCTTTTTCTTTTTTTTTTTTCAGTTTCTTTTGGCCGGGGCCGGTTTTGAACCCACCATCTCTGGTATATGGGGCTGGTGCCCTACTCTTTTGAGCCATAGGTGCCACCATACTTATTTATTTATTTATTTATTTTTATTTTTTTAGAGACAGAGTCTCACTTTATTACCCTCAGTAGAGTGTCATGGCTTAGGCGATTCTCCTGCCTCAGCCTCCCAAGTATCTGGGACTACAGGCACCTGTCACAATGCCCGGATATTTTTTGTTGCAGTTTGGCTGGGGCTGGGTTTGAACCTGCCACCCTCTGTATATGGGGCTGGCACCCTACCCACTGAGCCACAGGCTCCACCCTTGATACAGAGTCTTATTCAGTCACCTTGGGTAGAGTGCTATGGCATCATAGCTCATAGCAACCTCAAATTCTTGGGCTCAGGCAATCTTCTTGCCTCAGCCTCCCAAGTATCTGGGACTACAGGCATCTGCCACAACACCTGGCTATTTTTAGAGACTTGATCTCACTCTTGCTGAGGCTGGTTTAGAACTCCTAAGCTCAGGCAAACCACTCACCTTGGCCTACCACAGTGCTAGGATTATAGATGTGAGGCATGGAGTCAGATGCTCTTTTTAAGTAATCAGTAAACAGGCTTGGTGCCTGTAGCTCAGCGGCTAGGGCACTAACCACATACATGGGAACTGGCAGGTTTGAATCCAGCCTGGGCCTGTCAGACAAGGACCACTACAACCAAAAATTAGCCGGGCATTGTGGCGGGCACCTGTAGTCCCAGCTACTTGGGAGGCTGAAGCAAGAGAATAGCTTAAGCGCAAGAGTCTGAAGTTGCTGTGAACTGTGACACCACAGCACTCTGCCCAGGGCAACAGCTTGAGATTCTGTCTCAAAAAAAAAAAAAAAAAAAAAAAGTAATCAGTAAACAAGTATATTCTGTGGTCAGGCTTAGAAGTCATTGCTTTGGCCAGGGAACAGGATTCCTTTCTACTTGTCACTGTATGTAATATTCATTTGTCCTATGTAGGTTTCTTGCCCAGGTCCTGCCCTGTCCGGCTCATCTCAGGCCCAGTCAGTGTGGCCTGAGAATACTCAATAGAAAGTTTGGGCCATGATAGATGTAGGCCCATATGCCTGGAATTTAAGAAAATATTGTTTTCTTTTTATTCTGGAGAATTGAATAACTCTAATTACTTTAATAAAAGCTGAAGATTAGCCACATGGATACATCAGCTCTGCCCTGGCTGATTTCCCCCCTGCCCCTCCTGCCTGGTGAGGCTGCTACTCCAAGTGTTTGGGTACATCTATAGGCCTCTGCTTCTGGGCAGTGATCCAGGTGTCTGACATTGTGGCAGGGACCTATAGTCCTAGCTACTCTGGAGGCTGAGGCAGGAAGATCGCTTGAACCCAGGAGTTTGAGTTTGCTGTGAACTAGGCTGAAGCCAGAGCACTCTGGCCTAGGTGACAGAGTGAGACTGTCTCAAAAAAACCAAAGGGCGGTGTCTGTGGCTCAGTGGGTAGGGCGCTGGCCCCATATACCAAGGGTGGTGGGTTCAAACCCAGCCCTGGCCAAATTGCAACAAAAAAATAGCCGGCATTCTGGCGAGTGCGTGTAGTCCTAGCTACTCGGGAGGCTGAGGCAAGAGAATCGCCTAAGCCCAGGAATTGGAGGTTGCTGTGAGCTGTGACGCCATAGCACTCTACCGAGGGCAATAGAGTGAGATTCTGTCTCTAAAAAAATTAGGAAAGGAGGATTCCTGAACCTGCGCACGCTGGCAGCCCTGACTGCTGTTTCCGGAGTGCGCCTCCGGGGAAGGAGCGGCGGGCTGTGGGGGGAGGGGGGAGGGATTCCGGGAGGGCCTCGGGCTCCGGGCCAGGG
>CAUYPK010108888.1:0-24357 GCA_963574355.1 Loris lydekkerianus
CCACATAATCAAAGTAAGGAATAAAATCTTCCTCACTTATTGGTATGTTACAAATAGCACCTTGGAAAAGGAAAAAAAAAAAAAAAAAAAGCCACAACCATTTTCTGTATAATTATCAGTGTATTATAATTTAAAAAAAAAGACCCTAATGTTAAAATATCTTCTTCTACAGTTGTCAGAAGACTTTTGCTGCCAACCACGATGGAATAAATGGTACTCCTCACTTTAAAACAACAACAACAACAACAACAAAATGGACAAAGTACAGGAGATAATGTTTTTATATTTTGGACAATAGGCAGCACAGGACTCGAGAGATGAGAAACAGTGATAAACTCAACCCCTGGCCTTCTACTTGGACTTCCCAGCCTCCAGGATTTGAGAAATAAATTTGTTGTGTATAAGCTCTGTCAGCCTATATTTTGCTACAGATAAAATGGATTATGGTACTCTTGTGGTAAGAGAAGCACAAAGGCTGGGCACAGTGGCCCATGCCTATAACTCCCAGGACTTTGGGGGGCAGAGTTGGGGATCACCTCAGCCCAGGAATTCGAGACCAGCCTGAGCAAAATAGTGAGACCCTGTCTCAACAAAAAGTTTAAAAATAAGCTGGGCCCAGTGGCATATGCCTGTAGTCCAGCTATATGGGAGGATGAGCCAGGAGGATCACTTGAGCCCAGGAGTCAGAGGCTGAAGTGAGCTATGATTACATCACTGAACTTCAGTGTGAGCAACAACGTGAGTCCATCTCTTGAAAGAGAAACAGAGAGAGAAGTAAAACATTGAACACACACTAAAAGAAAATGTAGTTGTTTACTTTTGTTCTTACTTTTAAGACAGAATTACAGTATGACTCAATGCTGCTGAAAATGATCCAATGATGTGGAAAATTTTTATAATACAGGATAGAGGGAGAGTAACTACTGAAGCAATGTCCTTGCATAAGTGAGAGAAAATAAGATCTAATGCCAGGCCTGGTGGTTCATACCTGTAATCCCATCACCCTAGGAGGCACAGGCAGGAGGATCACATGAAGTCAGGAGTTCAAATCCAGCCTGACCAAGTGGGGGCCCCTGTCTCTACTGAAAATAGAAAAATTAGCTAGGCATAGGTAAGTACAAGACTATGTCTCTACTAAAAGTAGAAAAATTAGCTGGACATGGTGGTGTACAGCTGCAGGCCCAGCTACCTGGGAGGCTGAGGCAGAAGGACTGCTTAAGTCTATGAGTTTAACCCTGCAGTGAGCTAGGCTGATTCCACAGCACTCTAGCCCAGGCAACAGAGTAAGTTTGTGCCTCAAAAATAAATAAATAAATAAGACAAGAAAATAGAATCTAAAACAACAAGATCTAGTTGAAATTAGAGAATTTGGCCTTAGATAAGAGCAAAGACAATTTAATCACAGTAATGAACAGGACAAGAGAGTATGAGCCCTGATACACAGATGAACTTAGGCTCTTCTATTCTCATGTTCCAAACTTTCTCAATGAGAATTAAAGAGAAAGTATTGGAAATTTAAGGAGAAATAAAGTATTAAATAGCCATCTAAGGAGAAGGACAGAGAGATCTGACAAGGATAACATAGTAGGATTACTGGGTAAATTTAAAAGCCCACTTGAAAACAGAGGTCCTTATTTGAGACTAAGTCTTGTTTTCTTTGTGAGTGTATGCATGTCTATTTCCCAGCCATATTTAGGTATGCAGATGGTAAGGTGGAATTAGCCGGGGTTGAAGTTTCTCTAGGAAAGTAAGGCAAAGGGAAAGATACAAAAAAAATGAGTCTATGCTAGACATCGATTTATAATGACAGATTCTAAGCCTGATAAAAAAGAGAAGTGATTAAGTGAAGAGATTCCAGTGCAGTTAAGGAATTAAGTTGACGAACTAGAGACAAAGAATGAAGAACAGTGACCCTAAGGATGGCTGAAGACTATACCAAGGGTAAGTACAGATGGCTTGAGATTCAAAATCAGGAGGGAGAGAACAGAGGTCAAGAGTGAAGAAAAGAAGAATGGTCTACAATAGCAATTTTCTAAGTGTGTTCTGGGACACAGGGCAAGACTATTTTCATGATAATATAAAAGAATAATTTGTCTTTTTATACTCTCATTGTCTAAAAGGGTATAGAAGTTTTTCAGAGGCTACATGACATGTGAAGAGGTCACCACTAAAACGGTTAACAGAATGTGTATACTTTTTACGATAATCAAGTTTCCTAAGATTAACTTAGTTGGTTCTAAATACTTCTACTGTGCTCTTACTATCCCCAGTTATAACTGTTATGTCTATAAGCTTATTATTGTCCAATAAATTGTTATTTTGAATTCTAAGTTTTCTGTGCACCTATAAGAAAATGTAAGTAAACACTGCCATATTATTCTGTTAGTACTAGCATTAAAAATGTTTTTAAAATCTTTGTAATTTTTTAAGTTTTACCTAAACCTGTTTAGTATTTTATTCTAAAATTTATTTTTAATATACTCTGCTTATACTTAGTGATGGATAATTTGCTTTAAAAAGGAAGATTAGAATATTTACCTGTTCAACCCATAGCTATACCATCTAAGTCTAAAGATGTTAACAAAAATAAATATGAATCAGAATTCTTCTACTCAGGGATGGGAGAACTCTAAAGAAACTAGGCAAAAACTAGCTTTCCCTCAACATTACAGACAACTTTATGGTGTCACATGCAGCAATCATTTTTGAATAGTTTATCAGCGTATAGAGTTATTGAGGCCAAATACTCAGAGTTAAAAGAAAATTATTTTAAATGAAGATGTAAAAAACTCTTTAACCAGAAATTGTTTGGTATAGACTTTCAAACCAGAAATGAAAAAGCCAGTGAAGCATCTTACAGGGTAAGTTGTGGCCTCGCAGTGTCTAGAGGAGTGCACCCAACTGCAGGAGAATGTTAAAGCTATGAACAGATGACAAGCACTCAATGCCTGCTACCCCGAAAGCAGAAAGTGGGTAAAAGAAAGCACAGCATTGCTACTTTCTGATGATACAGTAACTCTTCAAATTAAAGATTAGGCAGAGTCAGCATCTTGTCTGAAGAACTGTACTTGTGTCTTGCAAACAGATGACTACACAGATATGGCTGAACATGGTATTTTTACCTGTATTTATCCAGAACACCATCAACTGATTATTAAAGGTCTTTTATGTGAGGTTGGCTATGAACACAAGTGCCAAAATGTTCAAAATGTAGAAAACGCTAAAGAATCTCATGGTTTATACTAGAACATTTGTGTTGACAATTGCACCGATGATGTGAAGCAATTTTGGATAAAAACAGCATGCACCCCAGCACGAATCAATGCAGTGGCACTAAACTTACTAGTGGTCATTAAATCTTTCTCTACCCCTTACTTATCAGGAAAAGAAAAAGAGGGCAGTTTAAGTAAGAACATCCTTGATGAAGCAGTACAAATGTTTATCAACTAAGCTGGGCACAACTGTAAACGCAGAACTCTGGGAGGCCAAGGAGAATCCCTTGAGGCCAAGAGTTTAAAGCAGCCTGAGCAATATAGCAAGACCCTATTTCTGCTTAGAAAAAAAAAAAAAAAAAAATTAAATTAGCCAGCCATGGTGGCACACACCTCTAGTCCCAGCACCTTGGAGGGCTAGAGGCAGCAGAAGTCTTGAGCCTATAAGTTTGGGGCTGCAGAAAGCCATGAACATGCCACTGCACTCCAGCCTGGGTGAGAGAGAGAAATGCAGCTTAAAAAAAAAAACAAAACTGTAGTAACTAAATATTAGTTTTGAGTATACGTATTTTTATTATTCTGTATGACTAAGTCCTATGGCTGTGTCCAGAAAAAGCCCCTTCACATTTGTTGGAGCAGAGAGTAGACTAGCTGCTCTGTTCACTGAATATCACTTTAATTTGAAGTGATAACAAACTATAGTTATTCAGATTTGGGTATATGGCAGCCCTTTCCTCAAAAATAAAGTGAGCCTGTTATTTCAAGAAAAATGACCCATGCATTTGTTGCCTATGATAAAAATTCAAAGTTCAAATAAACATTAGCATTTTGGGGACCACTTTTACCTACCACAGTATGACCACTTCTTCATACATACAGTTTCAGACATATGCTAGAGGGTGATACCATTAAATGTAGTTTTTTTCATGTTATAGAACAAAAGGCATCAACATTTTGAAAACATACAGAATTCAGTGAAGGCAGTCCCCAGGTAACAAACAAGGTAGGTTCTGTAGGTTTGTTCGTAAGTTGAAGTTGTATGTAAATTAGAACAGGTACATCTACCTATTACCTGTTATAACTATTTGTAACTGTGAGTCATATCAGTTGGATGTCTATAACTCAGAAACTTACTGTAATAGCCTAGCTACGTCAGTAACTGCAAATTGTATGTTAAGTCATATGTTTGTAACTCGGGGACTGCCTGTAAACCATTTCCCAATGATAAACACGTAATGTTATAAAGCATAAATGGATAAAAGATGCAAAGTACAAAATAGATCAATAAATTTTAATTGAACAGAGTATGAAAAGTTTTCACCGATATGATTTCAAAATTTTGATACAGGACCAAAGAAAATTCATGGCTATTTGAAAAGACTTTAAAAACATGTTTTTTTCCAACTACCTCTCTAAGATCAAATTTTCTTCCTAAAGCTCAATCAATAACAACATATCACAGCAGTGTGAATGGCGAAAAAGAATTCAAAAAGACATTAAAGAGATTTCCGAAGCTACAAACCAATGCCACTCTTAGCACAAAATGTTTTGGAAAAATTATTTTTCATCAAAAATATTATTTATATTATGAAATGATTATAACCATTTTAATTAATAAACATTTAGAAAAATATCAAAAATAATAATGGAAATATAGATAGGTAATAATCTACACAAAAACCCTTTCTGGCCCTGAATAACTTTAAAGAGCAATAAGAGCAAAAAGTTTGAGAGTTTTTGGTGTAGAAGGACCAAGAGTGAGGAGCAAGAAAGTTATTACTCCATCCTCAGACCCAGTGGTTCAAGAGGGCTAGAGAGTAAACAGCCACCACTAAGTGGGATTCAGGAAAGCAACATTCTCATAGATCAGCCAGGTTTCAGATGCAGTAAAGTGGTGCAAAGATATTTATTATTTCTTTTCTAAAATATCAACTTCTTCCCTCTTTAGCAGATCATTCCTCTCACATTGAGAAATCTGTTATTACTGGGTCCTGGAAAAAAGGTGTGGCAGCTCTACGTTAGTTTCCATTTTTAAGGTCAAAATCTTTTGTAAACTTCAAAATATTATCTGTACTAGCAAAAGGCAATAGAAACAAGATTTTTCCTACCAATTTCACTTCCACTTCCCCCATCTTGAATACTCCACAATATGATGCTGCTCTCCGAGGCAACAGCGACCATTTTGTCTTTGTCTCCGTGTGGACCTCCGACCACCTTTGCATTTAAAGCTACTCGTTCAATAGTCCAATCCAAATACGGGCTTGTAAACACTTGTTGCCATCCTGAAGATTCTTTGATTCTATTAACAACAGACACATATGGTAGACTCAGCAGCAATTAAGCAAATAGAATATATTCTGTTAATTCTGTAAATCAATGCACCAAAAAAAGTATCCACAGCTATCCATCTATATTTGTTTATTAAATATATTTTTCGTATGTATCTACAAAGCCAGAGTATTATCCTGAGGTACCTTACATTTACATACATAAGACAGAGAACTACTTCAAAAGAGAGTTCTGTATTTCTCCAAAAAATAAGTTAGGAAAATCCCCCCAAATTTTAAAAAACTTTAAAGATTTAAAAAAAAAATGAAAGTTAATTTTATCTTTTATATTTCTTCACAAAAAGCGCTGTCATTTTTCTATGGGAATATCAACAAAAATCAGATTTAGAATTATTATTATTCCTTTAAGTTATTAATCAGTTTGTCAATTGTTATTACTAACTAAAATGACATACACTAAATCTGTTGTTTTTTTGTGCTTCAGATGATGTCCATCCACGCAAACTAAGACAAGGGAGTGTACCATCCGCATTTTAGTATCTCTGAACAATTATTCAGAGAGTGATGCTTTGAAAACCCTTCTCTGAGAACTCTGGTTTTTAAAGTGTTAAGTGCAAAACTTTATGGGACTACTGACTGTCCAGACAAAAAAGCTAATACACTTTTAATATTTATCAGATAAATACCTGTCAATTAATATTTAATTTCTCGGATAAGACCTGTCAATCATTAATTTTTTTCTGCTCTATCTTTGTTTTAGGATGGTGTTTATGTGATTATGCAGCAAGCCTTCATATATTTAGAGCCTAAAAAAGTACATAATCATGATAATAAATGTAAGGACTTATGAAATATCTTTGAACTAAAACAAATAACGCAAAGAAAATTGTACAGATTGTCCTTGTTCTGCATAAAAAAGACAAGAAGTGATCCTGACACACTCATTGCAAAAATCAAACTTTGGGATTCATAAATAATGGTCAACGAAGGATCTAAGTGAAAATATACCAGCTTCATTTACATTTAAATATGTATGTCATGGCAATACAACTATAATTCATAAAAACGTACAATTCAGCCTTGTTAATAATTTGAATAATTAACCATTTCCCTACTTAAGCTTCAAAGCAATACAGAAAAACATACATCAACTTTTTCTAAGCACTGTAAGGTCTGCAATTACCCTCTTCAGCCACCAGATGGGATTCATGTGTTAAGAGAAACAAATGAAATGATCTATCTAAAAAACTCTACAATTTGACAACACTGAAAAATGAAATGTAGATGCTTTTACAGACTATCAGAGAGTGGGCACAAAGCAGGGATCGCCAGTACTTCAGGCATATCACAACACGCTGCTCTGTGGATACAGACATATGCCAGGTTCACAACAGTATTCAGAAAAGAGATGCCGAATCGATTTAATCAGGTGAACAAAGTGATCTTATGATCATTAACCTAGGAATATAAAAAATAATAAAATAAATAATATGTAATCTCATCTTTTACAGAGTTCTTACTTCTAAGTTGCTTTTCTCTACAGCAATTAGGGTATTATAAAGAAATGCCAAGAAAGGATAAAGTAATCAGAATAGCCTATACAAGAGTAAATATAACTAACATTAAAGAATTTAAAATACAGCATATAAACTTACTTCTATTTTTTAAATTAAGTACAAAGAAAAAACTTTGTTCGTATGTGTTCTATAATTATCCATAAAAATAATACAGGATTTAAAATGTGTAAAACAAGAAAGAATGAACTCTGATTAATTCATTACTCCATCTCCTTACTGCTGCCTAGTGAACCAACACTCTAAGACGGCTATGCAAACCATATAGTTACTTTCTGCATTAAGACCTCCAAGAAATATAGTAGAGGGGATATGTCCTACAAGATTCTGAAACTTCCTATAAACATACTGTCCCTCAACTGATATGGAAATAAACTAATATGGCATAAGGACAAAAGAAAGAATTCAAAAACAGATCTAAGTATTTGCATAAACCTAATGCAAGATAAAGGGAAATTTCAAATTCAGTATGAAAGGATGATTTATGTAATTAATTGTCAGAACACTATTAGCCACCGAGGAGAACAAAACATAAATTCTTAAATCTCACACTACATACAGAAAAAGTAAATGCTATACGAATTAAACTTCTGAAGTAGAACTTAAGCTCAAAGAGGGAGGTAACTATGTTTTATTAATACAAGTAACACTGTCATAATCTCAGTAAGAAAAAGGGACATAAAAATAAAGACTAACAATGTAGAAAACTAGTGAATGTAAGTAAAGAATATAGAGGTATTCACTGTACTACTTTTTGTAAAGTTCTTTTTTTTTTTTTTTTTTTTTTTGAGACAGAGTCTCACTCTGTCACCCTTCAGTAGAGTGCCATGGCGTCATAGCTGAGAGCAACCTCAAACTCGTGGGCTCAAGTCCTTCTCTTGCCTCATAGCTGGGACTATAGAAGCCCACCACAACTCTCAGCCATTTTTGGAGATGGGGTCTGGGTCTTGCTCAGGCTGGTCTGCTCAGGGATTCACCCACCTCGGCCTCCCAGGGTGCTAGGATTACAGGCATGAGGCACCACACCCAGCCTTTTGTAAAGTTTTTTAAAAACTTACTGATTTAAAAATTGAGGAAAAACAACTTGTAGAAAAAATACACTTTTCAAATAGTTTGAATATTTTTCTTTCTTTTGAAATATTTTTATTGCCATTGTGTTGAAAGACTCAACTGTATTTGAGAAAATCCAATATGTCCTCAATTTTTTTCCCTCATCACTATGGCATACTGCTGTGCTATCACTGACACTCAGTTAAAGCAAAGAAAGATCATGGTCAACAGCCAAAAAAAAAAAAAAAAAGGAAAATGTATAGCATCATTCTTTTTACATTTGTCACAGAGTGGGTATAATTTTGTATAATACTTGGGTGTCTCCAGCAAGTAGAATCTTTATATTACTGTGCTATCACAAAAAATAAGTTATTCTGTTACACTCCAATCACTTATAATCATTTCACAGCTCCCCTGGAATATTTGGCCAATAAAAATATGTATATAATATTTGAACAAAAAAGTCAAAAGGTCTCCTCAATTTAGATATGTAAGAAGTCTGAAACAACATTCCTAAAAAAAAATTCCTTTACCAAATTAGTCTTGCCTCATTTAAAAGTAATCCCCAAAGAAATCATTTAAAAAAACTCATTTCCATGTCATTTAATAATTTAAATTAAAAATCCACAAAACACTCTCAAAACATAAAGTCTATACCTAATTATTACTATGATGAAAACATAAACATGAGATTACTGGGACTTTTTAACATATCTGAAATTCTTTAAAATGTACGTATACATTTTAGCCAACGTTTTAATATTGTTAAACCTCTTGATTTTATCTTAACCAAAGTCAGTAGCGACAAAAAATTTATACATCTTTGATTTTTCAGCAATTAAATGAAATAGCAATGTAAGCCAATGTACCACTGTTTTGCTTCTAAGCCATTCTCTGTCAACTTTCTTTTGTGTATAGTGAACTAAGTATCTCACCCTTTCCCCAATGTTGAAAAAAAAAAAAAAATCAACAGTTTACAGTTTATACTATTCCCCATTCCTTTTCAGGCTTTGAGAATGAAGGAATTATTAAGAAAACCATACTCCGTATGTCCCCCTTGTCCTGCTTTGCTACTACCTCACATCCAACAATGTAGTAGTTATGATCAATGTAGAGACTTACCTTCCCCTGCTATAGAATACAAAAGACTAAATCATTAGAAAGAAAATCAGGGAGCTCACATTAATATTCCTGTCTAAAGCCAGATAGAAGCAAGATGAAGTAACATTTCAGTTAGAACACAGTTCATACTGTCTGGGAAATATTTAAGACATATTAAGACTACCAGCAATATTTACCAAATTAGCTGTGATAAAAAAGCAACTGAATCTTAAGCAGGTATTACAGAAGTAGTTGACATGTGCAGAGAAAAAATTGATAATTAAAAAAAAGAGCTTTTCAATTTAAAAATACAAAAATGCAATTATTAAAAATGCATCCACTAAAATAAAAAGCAAACCAGTATTATTATACAGTACCTGTAACACACAGCAAAATGGGCATATGCAGCTACAATCCAGTTGTGATGGCCCGCTACTATTAGCACCTTTCGTGGATCCACAGGAAATCCTGTTGATTTTAGAAAGAGAGATGTTTTACATTCAAAACATGGGTTGACGGGGCCTGTGGCTCAAGGAGTAGGGCATTGGCCTCATATACCAGAGGCGGCAGGTTTAAACCCAGCCCTGGCCAAAAAAAAAATGCTTAAAAAAAAAAACAAAAACATGGGTTGGCAACTTATGGCCCACAGGTCAATTCCAGCCTTCTGCTTGTTTTGGTTAATAGTTTTGCTGAAACTCAGCCATGCTCACTTGTTTACATGTTAGCCATTAAGTGCTTATGCTAAAATGACAAAGTTGAGTAGCTCCAACAGAGACTATATAGCCACAAAGCCTAAAATATTTACTATCCGGCCCTTAACCAACAGTTTGTCAATCCCTGTTCTAATGAACATAGAATAGAAGATCATATAACATTTTAAATAAAAATTATATATTAAATGAGACTTTCCAAATTGTACATGATAAATCTGGATGAAAAAAAGAGATGAAGCAAAGACTGCATCTTTAAAAGTAATTACTTAGTATCATCGAGAACTAAAAACATACATATTTTTCTGTTTCTACTTAGGTAATCTTTGCTTTACCTAGCTTAACAGTCTCTTCTCCACTTCCAGAGATAATGGGCTGTGTACCATTTCCCAGGACTTCACTTTCTATAGAATTTAGTCCATTTCTAAAATCAGCAGAAGATCTAGCTGTGTTGTTTATTTTACGACTAGGAATACCTAAAAGGGGGAGAAGACAAATTTATTTCCAAGTCTACCTTCCAAAATTGAAAATATCATATTCTAATGAAGGAACATAAAATGTGAATTTCATTACAGCCAAAGTACATCTTCTAATATAGTAACTTATTGCAAATAATTTGATTAGAATAAGAAAATAAAATAAAAATACAATGAAACTCTTTTAATGGATTTCTGGTATTTGTTTTGTTATTTATAATAAATAAGATTAGTATGTACCATATTATGCTCCACTTTGACCTAGCTCTAGGTTACTAAATCAATAGATTATTAATTCACTGAGTCTATGGGCCAGGCTTTACATTTATGTTATAATGTCTGTGTTAAATACTACATACTAATTTAATGGCTTCAGAACTGAACTTCCTCACATTTTTAAACATCCTTTATTTGACAGAGACCCTTTTTAAAAATGAAATTTTGCTAAGAAGCACATTATAACACAGGTAAAGGCAGTCCTCTTCTAACTAGCAGGGCTGAGATGACACTGACATACCTCCTCCAGTTCTCTAAAAAGGAATTTGATAATTAGTGCTCGAACACAGGGGTCAGCAAACTATGGGACACTGAAAATATTGCCCAATGGTTATTTATGTTAATAAAGTTGTAGTGTACAAAGTAACACCCATTTGTTTATGTAGTGTTATGTGGCAGAGTTTAGTAGTTTCATAGGTTATCGAAAAGTCTGTCAACTAACTGCTTTATGTATGTGTAATATGACTTACTTTCTCCAAAAATTAAAGGTTTTACCATTTCTAATAGATTTATAGACAAGAAAGTCAAAATTCAAAAAACAGTTTTTTTTCTATTTTGAAGTTTGTACTTGTTAAATAAAGAATTTTTAAAAAGACCAAATAAAGCAGAAATACCTGGTGGAGGCAAGTAACCATGAAAAAGCACACTGCCACAAGATGAACGCTCCAATTCTTCACATAAGAGCAGCCGTCTTACTAAAAACATTGCAAAGCAAACTTGTCAAGAGCACATGCAAACAGAAAAACAGCCCTCCATTTTTACTTTCTCTATTTAAAAAGGAAAAGGAAAGAAAAGGAAAATGTTAAAGTCAGAGTTGACAACATGTTTTTCCATGAAAATCCACAAAAACTAAGCACTGAACTATTCCACCAAAAACTAGGACCTGATATGAAATACATTTATTTCATTTGAGCAAGTTTAGTGCACAAAAGGTCAAATCATACAATAAAATATTAAGAGAAGACCACATACCTAAGGGAGTAATTCCATAAAATTCTGCTTCATGCCTGAGCACATTAATACTTACTCCCCTAAAAGAAAAAAAGATGTAAATTCTTTAACAATGTAAATCTGTATTATCATCTGAAGCAAAAGGAAAAAATATTAAGTCCTTAATGTGAACAAAGCCAAAAGATTTTAAAACTTCATTTCTCTTCTAATATTCTTTATTAGTAATAGCCTTAATCATTTAAAAAAGTCTAAATAAAAACTTCATGTAAACTAAAACATTTTGATTCCTACTTAACCATTCAAACATGGATGCAATGGTTGACTAAACAAGAAATTAGGGCTCTCTAGGGTCAACACAAATAAATTATCTGATAAGGCAAACAATAAAGTGGAAATCACTCTTTGATGGTATTGCTTTTAATTTTTTATCACAATTATTTCTATTCTACACGTTTCAACCTCCTCAATTATACTGAGAGCTCCCTGTAAGTATAATCTACTTCTGATCTATTTTTGTGTACCTCACACAGGACCTAGTACAGCATATGTAAAATATATATGAAGGTTGTGCAATGAATACTATTGAACAAATGAACAAAAAAGGGAAAAACAACCATTTCAGGAAGGGCTATCCAGATGAAGATGATGTTTACTACATAGTAACACAGTTGAGTCACATGAAAATAAAAAGTAAAAAGAACAGAAGTTTCAGAGTTTACAATACTAATGGTTCAGTTTAGGTTTCAGTTATAATTTGTCCTTTAAAAACATTCCCTGGACTTAACAGACACACACAATTCCAATATTAAATTGTTTTTACTTGTAAAACTAGTTATGACTAGTTTAACATAAGAATGCTTAAACTTTATTTCATTGTTAACAGTACAGCAGTAACAGCCAAATTCAAGGTGACTCAGGATACAAATATGTAATAGTCCTTGTGAAGGTCCAGTCTCCTGGGAGTGCAGGCAAACAAATAGTAATATAGGAAAATATAAGGGCAACACAAGAATTTTATGCAAGGTACAGGATTACAATACAGGTTTTTTTGGTGTTTTCTTTCCTTTCTGTTCTTTTTTCTTCCCATCTTCTTTTTAGAAGGTACCACTCACAGAACTTAAATTGTCCTAGAATTCTTTAAGTGAAAAAAGGCAGTAATCTATAAGAAAAGCAGTCAGTAAGTAGGTATTTAAACTAATTCTGCCTTTCCT
Source organism: Loris lydekkerianus (assembly GCA_963574355.1). Taxonomy (NCBI): domain Eukaryota; kingdom Metazoa; phylum Chordata; class Mammalia; order Primates; family Lorisidae; genus Loris; species Loris lydekkerianus. Next base: position 12,850 of record CAUYPK010108888.1, read on the forward strand.
GGGTGATATGGGTGGGGATTAGTCATAATGACACTGATTAGAAGAAAGGTTAGGCTTCTTTAATCAAACCAGATGGGAGTCAAAATAATGTTACTCAAGAAATGAGTAGGCTTGGCGCCTGTTGCTCAGTGCCGGCCACATACATGGAGGCAGGCGGGTTTGAACCCGGCCCAGGCTTATTAAACAACATTATGACAACTGCAACAAAAAAAAACAGCCAAGTGTTGTGGTGGGCACCTGTAGTCCCAACTACTTGGGAGGCTGAAGCAAGAGGATTGCTTGAGCCCAAGAGTTTGAGGTTGCTGTGAGCTGTTATGCCACAGCACTCTACCAAGGGCAACATAGTGAAACTCTGTCTCAAAAAAAAAAAAAAAAAAAAAAGAAATGAGTAGTTTAATGATATACTTACTTCTCACCCTCAAACCAACCCTAACCAAAAAACAAACAAAAATTCCCAACAACTCCTCTATTTGTTCAATAAATATGACATTGTATGCACTGTTTTAAGAAAACAGGAAGGAACAAACCAGACAAGTCCAGAATCCTAAACTATGAGTCCAACAACATGTTAAATAAAGGTTTTAAAGCACAGTATTGACCTGATTAGATTTGTGATTTTAAAAGACAACTTTTGGCTGCAGTATGAAAAATGAACTGGAAGGATGCAAGAACGGAGGCAGGGAAACTGGTTTAGGAAGCGGTTAGAGTACTGTGAAGGAAGAGATGATGGTGGCTTGCATCTATCAGAGTTTAAGTCTGAGAAAACTTTTAATCCAAAATAGCCTTAGGAAAAGAAAAACTTTTCTTAATAAAATACTTGTACATAAAAACAGATAGCTATCAGTAAAAGTTTCCTTCGAGAAAAATGCATTTCTTACCTTAAGTCTAGTTCTTTTGTCCGAAGAAAATTTAAAATGGGTGCAAATGCTGCCGGATCTCTATCAATAAATATCTGTAAATGAAGATCCTATTTTCAAATTAAAATTACACTTCTAACTTCACTATGTGTAACACTAACAGGGAACAAAGACCAAATTATTTATTATAAATTCTGTATTTCCTTTTTTCTACTCTTTAATGTTTTTTAAACTGTGCATCTAGTATGGTAGTATTTTCTCCCCCTGAACAGTTAATACTAAATTGATATTTTAAAACATAGGGGAAATGTTATCTAATAAGTTAGTTTCCTCATTTCTATTTATCACTATCTTCGGTAAAAGTGACACTTGAGGAAATATTTTTATCTGAAATTTTCTAGGATTCAATAAATACTTTCAAAATATGAATAGTACTTTCTTATATTGTTGAATCATTAATTACTGTTCGTAGTAATTATTACTTACATAATTTGTGATTTATATATGACTCATTAAAATATACTTTCATAAAGCACACAAGGTAATCAATAAACACTGTACACTGCTATTAAAGTTGGAAAAATTGTATTATTATGCTCATAAGATTTTTGCATGTACACTTTTACTAATTTCAATTCCCTTAAGGGCTATAGAGGAGTAGCAATAAAACAAAATGCTTTTTGAAATAACAAACACATGCTAGGTTTGGTGCCTCACACACTTGTAATCCCAGAGTTTTCAGAGACCAAAGAGGGAGGATTATTTGAGGCCAAGAGTTGAGAGACTGGCTTGGGCAATATGGCAAGATCCTGTGCCTACAAAACACTTAAAAATTAGCCAGGCATGATGGCATGGTCCTATAGTCCCAGCAACTCAGGAGGCTGAGAAGGAAGGATCACTGAACCCAGGAGCTCTAGTGTGCAGTGAGCTATGATCACTTCACTGCATTCCAGCCTGGGCAACAGAGCAAGACCATGTCTGTAAAAAATAAATACACAAACACATAAATGACGAATATAGCACCACAGAATACATAGGGGAAAAATAAAATGTTTAAAAATATGAAATATACAGTTGATAGCTTTTTATGGGAATATATGCCAACATTGTATTTTGAATCAATTACAAAAGGTCCAATCATAAAACTGAACACCTTTTAAAGCTTATGTCAGTCACTCAGAAAAGGAAATAGAAGCCAATAATGAAACTCTTCATATTGCAATCAACTATGTCAATGTAATCCTTGAAGTTCTTCTCAGCTTCATAAATTATTGCCCTTGTTTTTACTGGAGCCAAGCAAAAATAGAAGAAATACCCCAAATTTGTGGAGCGCTTATGACTTTTTTTTATGATCAGAGTTCTGCCTTTGCTGCCTCATTTCACCCGCAAACTTCATCATGGCAAATAAACACCACTGGTCATTTTTTTGCCTCTAAATTCATAAACCAATTTTTGCACTAAAACTTTATAATACTTTATATCCCTCATTGCACCATTGCTGTACAAGTTCCTAGGTTATTCTCCAAAATTAACAAGTGTAGGACTTTACTGATTTGTAACCTTTTATCATTCTAATACCAAAATATTTTAATACTTATATCTACTTTTTGTTAAAGCTTCAATTGTTGATCAAGAAATATTCCCCTATTGCCAACATAAATTCATATTCTACAATCTCTCTAATCATGAATACTTAAATTGCTATATACAATATTCCCTATTTAGGGCTCTTTCCTAAATTATAGAAACACTATATGTAAGAAAAAAAATTACTTTTGTTTACTGGATATTAAAATATCAGCTTTTCTATCTTCTTAACTATATATATATTAGGACCAAGGATTATAAAGATTAACTGAGCTAATTTGGAAATACATATCAGTATTATTATACTTACAGCACCAGTTTCATCTCGAAGTGTTGAAATTCTTCCACTCAGCAAACTAGAAGTTATTAATAATAATCTATAGTTAGTTTTTAAAAATGTGAATATAAATGTCCTAATTCTTTATCAAATGTCAAAGTGAATCATCTTTCTCTAAATAACAGAAAACTTGTATTTTAAAAGTTAACATTTTTATTAGAAAATTAATTTAACTGATAAGGAAAATACTACATTTTAGTTAATAAGCAAATGTATTAAAAATATACTAAAAATTACATGAAATACCTGGAAAAAAAAGAATCTGGAATCCACATAAGAGTCTGTCTTGAGGTACTGAATCTGAAATTAAAAATTATCTAGCATTAGATGAGAACATGATTCAAAATTTCAACATTAACTTGTTTTAATATGCTGGATAATGACTCATAAGCTGCTTTATAGTTATCGTTATATCAATATATTTACAACTTTTAATATTTTTAATTTTTGCTACTTTCACTTCAGAGTTAAAATTATTCAAGGAGCTCTCAATAAAAGCAAACAATTATTTAATTCTTCCTAAAACAGTACCTTCCAGTAACCTAATCAGCTGGAGAATCACCACTTAGCCCATCACACTTTTAAGTCTCAACTTCTAATCACAACATTCAAAATTATCTCATGTCCCATTTCACCTCTCTTACACTAACTTTGTTTTCCTCTTCTAATAAGACAATATTTCTTAATATCCCTCAAACAATTCACGCTCTCTCTGCATTTTGGTAACTTATCCCAGCTAGACTGCCCTCTTCATCCAATGATCCAAGTCCCAACCATCTTTCTTCATACCACTCAGGTTTTATCTTCTCTGTAATGGCTTTTCCAAATATTCTATCCTATATTATCTCTTTTTAAGGTCATAGTAATTTCACCGTAAATTAGTCAATTAACATTTTCTCTATATGTAGTCCTGAGCTATTTGTAACTGTTCAAAATCACTCAGCAATTGTTGTTTTTAAGTTAATTGTCACTTGATGAAGTCTGATTATTAACACAATTCTGGGGATCTTTACTAAAGTGTAGTATAATAGACTGGAACAATAAACCAATAAATGACATGAACTAATATGGCAAAGAAAGTAATATAGCTCTCATTCAGTCCAGCCCTTGTCTGAATATTTTCATTTTAGGATATCACACTGAACTATAATGTTGCCTCACACAGCAGAAAGCGTAGCAGACCACTATGTTCACTCCTCATTCATTTTCTGGCATTATGTGAAATCTCTAAACTTATTTTATCTTCCAAACTTAAACTAATAAGCAAGGTGACTGAACCGTGCCACTGGTTGCCATGAGCTATCACCACAACACATACAAGTGTTGGCCAAAATGGCTTAGGGTTGTTCCCCAGTCTGTGCAGGTCAATACTGTTATTACCTCTCTATTGTACCCCCCCACCACCTGAAATCAGCAACCTGAAATCATCAGAAAAGTGGATATTGCTTACTTTCTGTTCATCACAACCTATCAAACTTCAAAATTCATTTCATTTCCCTTCCCCATTTCCAAATGAGATATCAAATCATAGGGAGAAACGATACCCAGGAAGAGTACGTCCTGATCTAGAAGGACAAAAGACTTCTTGCAGAAACTCAAGGACACTTCTATAAAGTCCTCCCCTTGGTAACTCAGCTCCTAAGAATTTATAAAAACAGCTTCTGGGCCCTTGAACTAAGGCTTGCTTCAGCTTCTGTAAACCCTGCACATGACACCTCCAATGAAGGGCAATATGATCATTCTTTTGTCTGTCTACTTGTCAGTCTAATAAAAGGACAGGGACAGAGCTGATCAGAGAGCTGATGGGCCATCTTGGACACAAGTCCACCAACATTCTGCTGGCTGGAATAACGCCCCTTCCTCTTTCAAACACAGCTGTTCGGATGAATCTTTCTCTCCATCCAGCCTTGTTTTGCTGCAACAGCAGCAGTTTGGAGACCAGGCTAAGAATTATGATCATCAAAGCTTATACAAAGTAGTGTCAGAGGTCCCACGTATCTTTCCAAGTCTATCCAGGCATCTGAGGCAGTGACGCATAATATTTTATATCTCTTGATAAATGCATTATACCTTAAGCACCTGTAAATTCACATTTTCAGAAATATATTTTATATATGATACTAAATATATATACACTTTTTTTAAAGAATGAAGGACCACCTGTAACCACAACCGTAGTTGTGGCTAGCACATACTCAACAAATGTTGAAATTGAGCTGTGATAATCAGAACTATACTCTCAGTTAAACATTCTGTATAAAACTGAAGGCCTTGTGGCTCAAAGGAGTAGGGCGCCAGACCCATATGCCAGAGATGGTGGGTTCAAACCCAGCCCCAGCCAAAAATTGCAAACAAACAAAAATTGAAGGCCCTTTACAGTTACAATAGAGCATTTCCAGAGTAAATTAGTATTGACAAACAGATGTCACTAAATTGCCCATTTTACAAACCATTTAAAGTATCAGTCTCAGTGTCAGTAACTGAATACACTGAGCCATTAACAGTGCTCCTTACAGCTTTACTTTCAGACTCCAATTTCCTATCATCAAAATATGCTTTCCTATTACAAAAGATTATCCTTGCTTCTTCCCACCTAACTATAACCTTACTATCTATAAGGAAAAGTATTCTCTCATTGACTAACTAAAGGAAAGACAGTAAAATAATTCTATTATTAAAGACACATTTATATGTAAACTACAGTAAGAGGTACTTTACAGAACACATAGAAGTTAAATGCTAGCTAACTGCATAGGTTCTGGAAAGACCGTCCTTAAGCAATTCCTATGTCCATTAATCTGATTAAGGAAGGGAACAGTTTATTCTAAAAAACCTACGAATATTCCTTCAATGTATTGCTTAGCAGACTCTTAGGAAAAACTGAAAAGTACACAGATTACCACCAATTGTAGGAAACTGACTTTGTCAAATAAATCAAAGCAAATCCAATCAATGGTTAACCAAAGGATCAAGGATCCAGTGCAGCAAAGATTCACTCTGTTTTGGAGACCAACAAATCCAAAGAAGGACAGTTTACAACTTATGATCTTTCACATTCATTGCTTATTCAGCAAATTGTTTTCAAAATAATTCAAATTATGTACCACTTAGAAAATTACACAGGTCTACTTAGAATCATACTATCATTTTCAATCAGCATTTAAGGGTGGACATAACAATGGAATTTCTAGGTAAAGGGACTGAGCCTTCATGTCCACCCGTGAATTTTCTTTTTAAATATCAAGTGCTAAAACTGGTTACAAATCTAACTTTAGGAAACCAGGACCTTTACAATTACATATGATGAGCATAATTCTTTAAAAGACATGCAAAGCCTTTTCTGCTTTTTATCTCACACCCATAGTATACCACCACGAATAGGGTCATGGGCATGCAAGCTGGTCTCAGCAAAAGAATTACCAAAGAAATTTGCATATCCAGTTACAGTCAAGCTATTTGCATCCTACTTGCATCCTACTAAATCAAAATTATTTAGTCTGCATTGTAACTAGCGATGTCATTAGCCCTTATATTTTACATTGGTTACTTCAATCCCTATACCAATCCTGTAAAGTTGGTACTAGTATTATCATTTTACATTTTAATAAGCTGAGCACAAAAAAAAATTGTAATAATGTGTTCAAAGTTGTTAAGCTACTCAGATATAAAGCCTGGGAAGTGTAAACATCCGTCTCACCCCAAAGCTCTTTGTCCATTGAGTCCCCACTGGCTGGTCCTGACCCTCTTTCATGAGACCTAAAATCATACTTAACCATAACTGAATTAAGTACAAATAGAGTCACACTGGGTTTCTTTCACTTCATTACTTTCTTTTTATAAGTAATAAACATTAACAATTTTTTTTTTTTTTTTTTTTTTTTAAGGGAGACAAGAGTCTCACTTTGTCACCCTCGGTAGAGTGCCGTAGCGTCTTAGCTCATAGCAACTTCAATCTCTTAGGCTCTTGCCTCAGCCTCCCTAGTAGGTGGGACTACAGGGGTCCACCACAATGCCCAGCTAGTTTTTTTTGTTTGTTTAGCAGGCCAAGGGCCAGGTTCTAACCCACCAGCCCCAGAGCATGTGGCTGGCAGCCAGCCAACATTTACAATTCTAAATGAAACCTCATCTCCTCTCTTTCTAAGTCACCCACAAAGTATTACATGAATCATAAAAGTGAAGTCATTTCTATTATTCCTTTAAGTACATCCATTTTCATCTCTTCCTTTTCTTGAGGTGGAAAAAAAAGAAGTTACCCATAGCATATGTTTCTCTGCTCCCAATAAACTCACCTTTTGAGTTTTACTTTATCACTTCAGAGCTTCAATTCTATGCTACAAGTGGCAATTCTTCAACTTAGATGACAATTGCATCAGTATATTTTTTTCTGATGACTTAAGTGACCACGTTACTCTGTTTTGTACAAGATGTAGAGGACTTCTAGATCTATCTGTAAAATGCTGCACAAGTGTATGATTCAAAGCCAATCTAGAAAATATTCTTACAACACTTCAAGTCAGATGTTGTTTTCCACAGGCCATGTCATTACTACTTACTTTATAAAATATTTTATCCTAACAATTCTACAGTTTTATTTTTTTTTAACTTTTTCACTCCTAACAACTTCCATCTGTCTTCTAAATTTGTTAAAAACCAGTAACATACATATTATCTTAGTTTGTATTCTTTGCTAGTATCACTTAGAAAAATTTAAAACCTGATAAAATCCAGTTACAAAAATAAAATAAGCACAAGGTAAAATGTTATTGCACTCTAACTGCCTTAAACAATTTAAAATTTTTTAAACTGAATTCTATAATCATTAAGAATTCATTCAGCAGTAAGCTATCAATTTTCAATACAAAGTAAATAACAGTGTTTAATTTGTATTATAATACTGTTATGTCCTTTTAAATGTTTGAAAAATATATCAACAATCAATAGCAACTAGAAACCAGTAAAGGAATTTTAAATGATAATACTGCTACTCTTCAGTATTAACACACAGGAGGCCTACTCGTACTTTGCATCCCTAAGTTACCAAACCTGCAATTTTTCAAATGATTTTAGGAAAAACTCCATTTTTTACATTAGGAGATACGAATCCCTTCTCTATAAGACTGGAATCCATTGTAACTGCAGAACTATTGCAATTTTCAAATTTTGCTTGAGGGAGATAAAAGAGAAAACTGAGAAAAAACAAGTATTACTGAGTTTTGTGTTGCATTCTCTAATACACTTAAAATGTAAACATTACGATTTACACTTTTTATCACCATTGTTCAAAGTTGCCATTTTTAATTTTTTAAAATATCGGTAAAATACTGGTTGAAAATCTTTCATATTCTCCAACACAGCAAAATACGCTACATTCCAGAGCACTTCATTGTTTTAACTGCTACCAAACCTAAAACTCAAACACCGTTCTTTCAAACAGGGCTGCCAAACTCCCCTTTCTGAAAGAAGTGGCTCATAAGTTATAGGAAATCCACAAAAAGTACGACTTCCCCCACCCCCAACAAGCTTAATAACAGACACAAAAAGGGACTGGAAGTCCAGGGGAGAACAGAGAAGAGCTTTCAGTCTGTTTACTCCGAGCGCACCACGCTGTGCCAATAATCCAAAGCTTCTTAGAACCAACTGTTCAAACTGCAGTTTCTGGACACTCTACCTTAAAACTCGAACAGATCTGCCAAACGAAGCACCTAGAAATTCTTAAAAATACCGTCCCCATTCTTCGACTTACAAATCCCCGAATTCGGCGTGGAAAACAACGCCGTACTTTGCTGCTAAAGCAAACCAAGTTGACCGAAGAGAAAGAAAGGGGGGCAGCTTCATGCCTAACAGCCAAACCACAAGGCCAGGCTTCTAGAAAGTAAATTCCTCAAATACACTCTGAGATTAGGTAAGGAAGGCTCTCAATGTTCCTCTTAGCCTGACACCTTAGAAATGGGAGGGACAAAGGCTGGCATTCTAGGAAGGCTGCGGCTGGGCCACATGGGCCTGGCTCTCGCCAACTCCCAGAGAGAGGCCCTTCTGACTCTCTTCCCGGAGCAGATACTTCCCCAGCTCCAGATCCACCCAGAGCTCTTCCCGCCGGCAGGTCCCCCGCGTCGCTCACCCGGCCCGGCTCCCGCACTCGCCCTGGTTCCCGCAACCCGGGGCACCTGCCGCCCACCTGGAGGCCGCCCGCGGCGTTCGCGTCCAAGCGCCCTCCCCGCCGACTCACCTGGTCCCCCCCACGTTCAGCTGGACGATCTCGCCGCTGCCGGCTGCGGCGGCCGGGAAGCTGCCGCAGTGGCCTCCTGCCATCTCCGGAGGCTCCGGGCGCGCGCGCCGTCCTCCCTCCCCGCCCGGGCCCCGAGCTAGAGGCTGCAGGGCCGGCGGGCGGGCGGTGCGCGGCGCGTCCCCCACCTTCCCAGCGGCCGGGCGGGGCTCGCCCGCGGCTGCCTCTCCCCCTCCGCTCCTGCGAGGGCGGCCGGCCTCCACCTCGCCGGGCCTCCAGCCCGCCCGGGGCTCCTCAGCGCTCCGCAGCCACCATCGCCGCCGCCGCCGGGCAGAGAGGAGGGGTCACCGTTCGGGACAAAATACCGCAGCGCTCCCGCTTCGCCCGCCGCTACGGCGGCGGAGGAGGAGGAGGAGGAGGAGAAAGGAAGGCCTGGGAGGAGCCTCGCAGCCCCGCGGGGTGGGGGACCGTGCGCCTGGCCGCTGCCTGCGCAGCCCGGATTCCAGGGCTTCCTCCCGCGCAGTCGCTGCCCGCCCCCCTGTACCCTGCTGAGCTCGTTAGCCCCGGGGGGCCGAGTCGCAGGTGGAGGCCCATCTGGGCCAACTGTCCTGAGCACCCTTATGGTCCACCGTCTCCACCTAGATTGGGGAAAGGCAAACTTCTACAGGTGGTAGAAGCTGGTGTCTAAATGCAAACAGTGAAAATATGCGGATTTTACCAACTCGGAGCGTTTACCTCAGAAAACTCAGTACTTTTACCTGGTTTTTTTTTTTTTTTTTTTTTTTTTTCCAATTTCATCCCTACTTTCCTAAGCGGAAAAAAGCAAACGACAAAAGCAAACGAAAGTCCTCTAGTCTGTGTTGTCTGCAGCAAATTGTTTCTGGAAGATACTACACACTCATCTAATGTGAGACACCCACGGATACACAGTATTGTTTGTTTACCTATTGTTCGCTTTGAACAGTATGTGCTGGAACCCAAAATCTTCATGGCTACTGAAATTTTTTTTTATAAATTGTAATACTGTTGGTAATAATACCTGTTTACCTGCTAGCTAGCAAAAGCTAACAAAGGCAGTGCATTATACTTCAGAACTCACATTTGTGGTACTAAAGTCTTAGTATTAATTGTGATGTATTATAGCTTTACCATAATAACTCAAACTCACACTTGATGTGATATTAAATTTTATTCTCATTGTCAGTATTTACAAAGAAACCCTACCAAACAACAAAACCTCTTCTGGCAAACATACCAGCGATATGCTTTATCTAGACTTGACTTTAAAAAGGACAGTAGTACTTATGGATGTAAGGTAAATGTGTATAATTTGCCCCAGCCAATAAGGATTAAATTAATAATAACACTTGATTTGTGTTTATTAAGGGCTTATCATAGGCCAAGTGGTTTAGATATTTTTTCTCACTTTTTTTCTTCGCAATTATTATTGCTATTTTTTAAATAGAAAACTGGGTCTTAAAATGATGAGAAATTTTGCTCAAAATAACTAAGCTGGCAAGTGGCATAGAAGGAATTTGAAGGCAAGCAGTTTGAATCCAAGGCTGGTGTTACCCACCCTTAACATTGTATTGTACCTCCTGTCTTTGCTTTATACTGGGAAGAATGAGCAAACAGTTCAAATTAAGGTAGTGGCAAATTGGCAATCCTTCATACTTTAAACGGTGTTATCTGTCTTCGCCCTAATCCAGAGGTCCTCAAACTTTTTAAATGGGGCCAGTTCACTGTCCCTCAGACGGTTGGAAGGCTGGACTATAGTTTAAAAAAAAATATGAACAAATTCCTATGCACACTACACATACCTTATTTTGAAGTAAAATAACAAAATGGGAACAAATATAATCACACCGCCTCATGTGGAGTTTGAGGACCCCAGCCCTAATCCATAAAATCTGGGTTGGTCAGGATTTGAAACTTTGCTTTCAAATTTGCAGTATACATACAGGGGTGTTAAAAGGCCATTTAATTTTCCTTAGGACAATACCTTGGAAGAATGTGAAAGAACACTTGCTAACAGCTTTTGAATTTCAAGAGGTGTCTTGGAGTTAGGATAAGGCCTTTTAAATAAAATTATTCATGGGCAAGTCTTATCTTGCCTGAAGTAATTAAATGAAACTATTCTTATGTCATTACACAGTAATCATTAATTGTTAGTAGGTCAACTCATCAGGAGAAGAAAAAGGTCTTGCTGTTTAATAAAACAAACAGTCATGACTTCTTGATGTGTGTAGATCAATGTAGGGATATTTGAAGGTGCTTCTTAGTCATAAAACTTAAAATTAGGGTATAACTTAATGTTTAAGAATAATTTGGAACACCATTAACATTCTCAAAGCCAAACAGCAGATGGTCGGATTAAAGATGGCAGCTGAGTAACAGCTTCCCTGTAACTGGGCCTGGCGAATCTGGGGAGACAAGACTCCAGACATCTCTGGCCGGTGGGACCTGCCTACAATCATCTCTTTGAGGACACAGAGAGCCAGCAA
>CAUYPK010108890.1:0-22000 GCA_963574355.1 Loris lydekkerianus
ACATGTATACCATGGAATACTATGCAGCCTTAAAGAAAGATGGAGACTTTACCTCTTTCATGTTTACATGGATGGATCTGGAACATATTCTCCTTAGCAAAGTATCCCAGGAATGGAAGAAAAAGTATCCAATGTACTCAGCCCTACTATGAAGCTAAACTATAGCTTCCACATGAAGGCTATAACCCAACTATACCACAAGACTATGGGAAAAGGACCAGGGAAGGGGAAGGGAGGGGGGAGGTTTGGGTGGAGGGAGGGTGATGGGTTGGGCCACATCTATGGTGCATATTTTTATTTATAATAAAAAAAAATAATAATTAAAAAAAAAAGTGAAAGCTCTTTGTAATGAAAACTATGAAACATTGCTGAAAAAGTTGAAGAGAATACAAAAAGTATGAGAAAATCTTTCTTGCTCAAGGATTAGAATAATCAATATTGTTAAAATGTCTATAATACCCAAAGCAATCTGCAAATTCAATGTAATCCCTATCAAAATACCAATGACATTTTCACACAAATAGAAAAAATAATCCTAAGCCTTATGTGGAACCACAAAAGACTCAGAATAATCAAAACTCCCCTGAGGCAAAAGAATAAAACTGGAGGAATCACATTATCTCACTTCAAGTTATACACAGAGCTGTAGTAACCAGAACACCGCAGTACTGTCATAAAAAACAGATGCAAAAACAATGGAACAGAATATGGAACCCAGAAATAAATCCACACATCTGTAATGAACTTATTTTTGACAAATTTTCCAATCATATAAATTGGGGAAAGGAAAATCTCGTCAATAAATGGTGCTGGGAAAAATTGTCTATATACCAAAGAATAAAACTAGACCCTATCTCTTATAATACACAAAAATCAAATAAAAATGGATTAAAGACTTAAATATAAGACCTATTACTATGAAACTTTTAAAAGAAAACATTGGGGAAATGCTTCTGGACGTTGCTCTGGACAAGGACTTCCTGAATAATACCTTTACTGCATGGGCAACCAAAGCGAAATTGACAAATGGAATCACACCAAGCTAAAAAAAAAAACTTCTGTACAGCAAAGGAAACAACTCAAAAAGTGAACAGAAATGTCAAGGGAGAAAATATTTGCAAACTACCCATCTGACAGGGACTAATAATTAGATATATAAGGAGCTCCAGCAGCCTTAGAAAAAAGAAAAAAATCTAATAATTTGATTTGAAAATGGGCAAAGGATCTAAATAAATATTTCTCAAAAGAAGACATACAAATGGCCAACAGTGTATAAAAAACATGCTCAATGTCATTAGTCATTAAAGAAATGAAAATTAAACTACAATGGGATATCTCACCTCAGTTAAAATGGCTTTTATCTAAAGACAGGCAATAATGAATTCAAGTGAGGATGTGGACAAAGGGGAACCCTTGTCAGCTTTTGATAGGAATGCAAATTAGTGCAACCACTATGAAAAACACTATGGAGGCTCCTTAAAAAACTAAAAATAGAACTACCATTCTATGTATTTTATGGATATATATATACCTTACTGCTAGGTATATATCCAAAAGAAAGGAATTCAGCTGTAATCCTAGCATTCTGGGAGCCTGAGCAGATGGATTACCGGAGCTCACAAGTTCAAGACCATCCTGAGCCAGAGTGAGATCTCATCTCTTAAAAAAAAAAATAGTGGGCACTGTGATGGGCACCTATAGTCTCAGCTACTGGGGAGGCTAAGACAAGAAAATCACTTAAGCCCAAGAGTTGGAGGTTGCTGTGAGGTGTGACACTACGGCACTCTACCAAGGGCAACATAGTGAGATTCTGTCTTAAAAAAAAAAAAGCCACTGCAGTACATTGAGCTCCATAGAGACAGCACTGGGGCAAGTGAGAGCCGGATGGGCACTGGGTGACTCTGTGCCTCACTGAGGAAAAATAACTGAACATGGGCAAAGGAGATCCTAAGAAGCCAAGAGGCAAAATGTCATCATATGCATTCTTTGTGCAAACTTGTCGGGAGGAGCACAAGAAGAAACACCCAGATGCTTCAGTCCACTTCTCAGAGTTTTCTAAGAAGTGCTCAGAGAGGTGGAAGACCATATCTGCTAAAGAGAAAAGAAAATTTGAAGATATGGCAAAGGCAGACAAGGCCCGTTATGAAAGAGAAATGAAAACCTATATCCCTCCTGAAGGGGAAACAAAAAAGTAGTTCAAGGATCCCAATGCACCCAAGAGGCCTCCTTCGGCCTTTTTCTTGTTCTGTTCTGAGTATCGCCCCAAAATCAAAGGAGAACATCCCAGCCTATCCACTGGTGATGTTGCAAAGAAGCTGGGAGAGGTGTGGAATAACACTGCTGCGGAGGACAAACAGCCTGATGAAAAGAAGGCCACAAAGATGAAGGAAAAATACAAAAAGGATATTGCTGCAGACCGAGCTAAAGGAAAGCCTGATGCAGCGAAAAAGGGAGTCGTCAGGGCTGAAAAAGCAAGAAAAAGAAGGAAGAGGAGGAAGATGAGGAGGATGAAGAGGATGAATAGGAGGAGGAAGATGAAGAAGATGATGAATACGTTGGTTCTAGTGCAGTTTTTTTCTTGTCTATAAAGCATTTAACCCCCCTGTACACAACTCACTCCTTTTAAAGAAACAAAATTGAAATGTAAGGCTGTGTAAGATTTGTTTTCAAACTGTACAGTGTCTTTTTTTTGCATAGTTAACACACTACCGAATGTGTTTTAGATAGCCCTGTGCTGGTGGTATTTTCAATAGCCGCTAACCTTGCCTGGTACACTATGGGGGTTGTATATTGGCATGGAAATTTAAAGCAGGTTCTTGTTGGTTCACAGCACAAATTAGTTATATATGGGGATGATAGTTTTTTCATTTTCAGTTGTCTCTTCTTTTTTTTTTCTTTTTTTGAGACAGAGCCTCAAGCTGTCACCACCCTGGGTAGAGTGCTGTGGCATCACAGCTCACAGCAACCTCCAACTCCTGGGCTCAAGCGATTGTCCTGCGTCCGCCTCCCAAGTAGCTGGGACTACAGACGCCTGCCACAACAACCGGCTATTTTTTGGTTGCAGCCATCATTCTTGTTTGGCGGCCAGGGCTGGATTCGAATTCCGCCAGCTCAGGTGGCTGGCGCCTTAGCCGCTTGAGTCACAGGCGCCAAGCCTCTTCAGTTGTCTCTGATGCAGCTTATACGAAATAATTGTTGTTCTGTCAACTGAATACCCCTCTGTATTTGCAAAAAAAAAGTTGCAGCTGTTTAGTTGACATTCTGAATACTTCTAAGTAAATACAATTTTTTTTATTAGTTCTGTTGTCCTTTTCATAGGTCTGAAATTTTTCTTCCTGAGGGGAAGCTAGTCTTTTGCTTTTTGCCTGTTAGGGATCACATGAATTATTACATCGTTTATCTTTTCATATAATTAGCTGATAAAAAGCTTTTTGTCTACACACCCTGCTTATCATGATGGGTAATACAAGGTAAATTGAGATAGTTTTCATTTATAACTGAAACTCCAAAGTTGATGACAAATTTCACAGAGCCCATTTATATTTACAAAGTGAAGAGTAAGCAATCTACTCACAGCATGGGATTATTAGAATCAAACGTTTTGAAAGTCTGTCCTTGAAGGACTAATAGAAAAGTATGTTCTAATCTTTACATGAGGACTCTATTCTTTAACTCCCATTACCATGTAATGGCAGTTATATTTTTCAGTTCCCACTGCAAAATATAAAGAAGGTCTTCTTCTTATTATTAAAGAAGACCTGAGAATGTATCCCCAAAAGTGTGAGCTTAAAATACAAGACTGCCATATTGCATTTTTTTGTTGTTAGTCCCGGCAAAGACTAAGAAAAGTGCTGGCTGTAAATGTCTTTTCCCATTTACCTAAATATGAACTGCTCCGGAAACTTCAGATTCTCCTTTAAGAGTATCTTTTGTTTGTTTGTTTGTTTGTTTGTTTTTTAATTTTTTTATTGTTATAGTTTGGCCGGGGTTGGGTTTGAACTCACCACCCTCGGTATATGGGGCCAGCACCCTACTCACTGAGACACAGGTACCACCCTAAGAATATCTTTAATTAATTGAGCCACCCTTTAAAATAATGCCACATTTAAAATTGGTTATATTTTCGTGTATTGTGGTTTGCTCCTTTTTAAATCAAATTGATAGGAAAGAAGATGCTGAAATGTCGCATCTTACTACTACAAGTTATTCAATTTATTTGAATTTAATTTTTTTTTCCTTACAAAACCCACACTCATTCATTAGAGTCGTGTTTATCTGCTTAGCAGTTTAGGGAACAATTTGGCAATTTTGTGGGTTTTGAGATTATTGTTCTCTTAAAGAGCCAGTATTTTTTGGGGGGTGGTGGGGAACATTTTATAATTCATATATAAAATCTCAGTAAGAAACCATGTAAAATGACAGAAATATTCACCTTATATTAAGAGTTAAAAAAAAACAAACCCCACACACACTGAATGTAAATTTTAATTATAAAACAAGAATACGAACAAAACATTTTAAAACAATCTCAATTATTTGGCAACTTATCACATCATTGCAAGAGACAAATTTGATCTTAAGAAAGGTTTAATTCTATGAAAAACTTAAGTTGGATAGTTTGCTCATTACGGGAGTTAAAACATGTTTAAAAAAACACCTGGCAATAAAGCCAGTTTCTATCCTGAAATAAGACAGAGTATGTGTATAAAACAACATTAACTCCTGACACTCTGTAGATAAGAGGGACCTAACCAATGCATTTCTCTCCACTGAAAAGGGTGATATGGAGAGAATATTGGTAGAAGCTTCAGAACAGGAGAGGAAAGGACTCAACATGGACAGAGGGGTTTCTGCTGCAGGTGAACCAGCACCTTTCACATCAGTGGGCTGGTCATAAAGTTATATATGGAAGTATAATCTAAAAACAAAGAGCCAGTATTTTAAAACAGCCAGTATTTTAAAATTTAAAATACTTACAATTTTACATGCTTTTGCGATAGAGTGCTATTTTGTTATATAATTTTGACTTGGATTCTTTCCATTTGCATTTGTTTATGTAATTTCAGGAAGAATACCGAACATCTGAGTCCTGGATTATACTAATAAACTAATAATTGCAGAGGTTAAAAAAAAAAGAAAGAAAAAGAAGGAAATTCAATATATTAAAAAGATGTCTGCACTCCCTGTGTTTGTTGCACACTATTCACAATAGCCAAGATTTGGAATCAACTTAAATGTCCATTGATGGATGAATGGATAAAGAAATGGTGGTACATATACATAAGGGACTATTATATAGCCACAAAAAGAATGAAATCCTGACATTTGCAACAACATGGTTGGAAATGGAGAACATTATGTTAAGTGAAATATGTCAAGCACAGAAAGACAAATCTTGCATGTTCTCACTCATATGTGGGAGTTAAATATTAAAAACAATTGACTTCAGCTCAGTGCCTATAGCTCAGTGGCTAGAGTGCCAGCCACATGACCAGAGCTGGTGGGTTCAAGCCCAGCCTGGGCCTGCCAAACAACAATGGCAACTACAACCAAAAAAATAGCTGGGTGTTGTGGTAGGTGCCTGTAGTCTCAGCTATTGGGGAGACTGGGTGGCCATGTTTTAAATTGCACGTGAACTTTATGTATAGTAATTCTGTATTTAATTTTTCGAAGAATCATCATGTAATTGCACCCCAAGGGCCATTCAGACTAGAATGTTAGGCTAACTAAAGGGAAGCCAGTATGCTTTTGGCTTGTTCCATCTTAAAAGTTTAGCATTAACTTGCTACTCCCTTACAAAGCTGCCAAGCACAAGATTAGAAGATGACCTTAAGGAAAAACAGGTCAGGGAAGTAAAGTGAGGGCCAGGAGTCTGGAATAGGCCAGCTGTAGACTGATGTTGACAAGCCACACCAGATGACCTATTGTTTGTGGATAACCTTTTAGCAAGTCACGATGACTTGCACAAAACTTGTTTTCTGCCACCTCCTTTACCTTCATAAGTCGTTCAATAAGCAAAGAAAGATGAGATAGTCTTGAAGACAAGACTCTGCCATCTCCTTAGGCTGCTGGCCCTTGAATCAACCACCTGCCCATTACTAATACTTGCCTGTCATGTTTGGTTCCTGGGCGGCAGGCAGCTAAACTTACATGTGGTGAGAATCTACCATTTTCCACAGTGGCCCCACCGTTTTACATTCCCACTAACAGTGCACAAGGCCTCAAATTTCCCCAGATCCTTGTCAATACTAATTGTTTTCTGTTTTGTTTGTTTGTTTGTTTGTTTTTTTGTAGAGATAGAGTCTCACTTTACCGCCCTCGGTGGAGTGTCATGACGTCACAGGATTCACAGCAACCTCCAGCTCTTGGGCTTCCGCAATTCTCCTGCCCCAGCCTCCGGAGCAGCTGGGACTACAGGCGCCCACCACAACGCCAGGCTACTTTTTGGTTTCACTTTGGACGGGGCTGGGTTTGAACCCGCCACCCTCGGTATATGGGGCCAGCGCCCTACTCACTGAGCCACAGGCGCCCTCAGTTTTCTGGTTTTCCTATAAGAAGCATCCTAATAGGTATGAAGTGGTATCTCATTATGGTTTTGATGGCATTTCTCTAATGATTAGTGATTTTTTTTGTTTGTTTTGAGACAGAGTGTCACTCTGTGCCCTGGATAGAGTGTTCTGTCCTCACAGCTCACAGCAACCTCAAATTCCGGGGTTCCAGTGATCATGCTCTTGACTCAGCCTCCCATAGGGGAAATACAGATGACTGCCTTGGTGTCGGCCTGGTTTTTCTATTTCTTTTTTCTTTTTTTTTTTTTTTTGAGACAGAGTCTCAAGCTGTCACCTTGGGTAGAGTGCGGTGGTGTTAAAGCTCACAGCAACCTCAAACTCTTGGCCTTAAGAGATTCTCTTGCCTCAGCCTCCCAACTAGCTGGGACTACAGGCGCCCGCCACAACACCTGGCTATTTTGTTGTTGTTGTTGTTGCAGTTGTCATTGTTGTTTAGCAGGCCCGGGCCGGGTTTGAACCCGCCAGCCTCGGTGTATGTGGCGGACGCCATAACCTCTGTGCTACGGGCGCCGCCTGGTTTTTCTACTTTTAATCGAAATGGGGGCTCGCTCTTGGTCGGGCTGGTTTCCAACTCCCGAGCTCAAGCAATGCACCCTCTTTGGACTCTGCTAGGATTACAGGAGTGAGCCTGGGCACCTGGTCTAATTGCTGACTTTTAAAACATTGAGTTGCTAATGAATGAACGTCAACAATGTTTTCAGAAGGAGCTTTTAATTAAATGCACAAATGAAAAACTTGGTTGTAATTGCAGAGATTGGTCCTTTCAGAGCTGAGAAGGAATGCCTGAAGGAGGATGGCTGCAGAATTGGGAGGGGACCGGCGTTTGATTTGTGCAAGTGTGCAGGGGTGGAGGCGGACGGAGGCAGGGGTGCGAGGTGCGGGGTGCGGGGTGCGCATCTGCCTCTGAGAGCCGGCAGGCGTCTCTGGGTGAGCGGTGCGGACTCCCACGACCGCCACTTACTACCCGGGACTCTGCTCCCCACTTTACTCGGAGAAGGGGGCAGCTGCGAGCGTCCCCTCTTCTCTTTCCCGCCGAGGACGGTCGGGGGTGTGGCGGTCGCCCCTCCGGGAGCCGCGGAGCCCGCGGGAAGTTCGGGCTGGGCGGCGTCTCTGAGACAGCGAGCTCCCGGTCGCCGGGGGTGTCCACAAAATGCGCCTCAGCAAGCGACAGAGGGGCAAGTCCCGCCCGGGAGGCTTGTGGCAGGTTCCCGAGTGTCGGGTCACGAGCTAGGGGCCAGTCCGGCGGGTGGGAGGGAGGAAAGGCTGCGCCTCCTGCTAGCGGCTCCCGGGCGACTCCGCGGCGGAAGGCGGAGAGCGGAGCCCAGCGCGGATCCTCCGGTCTCGACTGGTCCCGATGGGTCACCCCGCTCGGGGAGAGGCTCCTCGCCACCGGTCCCGATGGGTCACCCCGCTCGGGGAGAGGCTCCTCGCCACCGGTCCCGATGGGTCACCCGCTCTGGGAGAGGCTCCTCGCCACCGGTCCCGATGGGTCACCCGCTCTGGGAGAGGCTCCTCCCCACCGGTCCCGATGGGTCATCCGCTCTGGGAGAGGCTCCTCGCCACCGGTCCCGACGGGTCACCCCGCTCGGGGAGAGGCTCCTACCCACCTTTCCCCTCCCGCGGAGGCTTCTCCTTTTCCATAGCCGGAGGGCTGCTCTCGCCCTGCAGCGCTGCCCGCTCCAGGTGCCCGGTGGCTCGCTCGTCGCGTCTGTCCCCGCGCGTCTGGTTAATCGAGCGCTCGGGGCAGGTGCTGGTGCGTCGGAGCCGGAGGGTAGGACGCACGTGGCTTCCGTGGTCGGGGCCTCCAGTTCCTGTACGCGGAGCAACTTGTGGCGCGATGGGCCTAGTGCCCCAACCCGACACCCCACAAGGGGCTACCGCTGGGGTTTGCGAGTGTGACCGGACTCGTGCCATCTCCGTCGGCTCCACCATCCAGAGTTCAGCAGGTGGTAATCTTGGATTCTTCTCAATGCTGGGCCCCGTGGCACCCCGGGAAAGTCTCCACGCAGGACGACTGGGGCTCTTGGGTGTGGTTGTGCTGCTGAGAGGTAAGGTGCAGAAATAGCTTAATCTGAAGCGGGCGTGAATTCAGGGCCACTGGCGTCTGGATTTGCAGAGATGTAACCCCACTACGCAAATGGAGTGCTTGGGTGACAGCTAGGCAGAACTACAGCTCCCTGGGGTCTCAGAAAAAGTCCCTGGGAGCAGGTGTTCCAAGAACTGGGCGCTTTCCTATACTTCTGTACTTCTAGGTAGAGAAGGCTTTGCAGTCTGAAATTTCAAGCATGGTTTGCAAAGCCCTTGGTGACTTTCCAAAGTATAACTGTATGCAGCATCAAAACCACCAGTGGAGAAGGTGGGGGAACCCAAGTAACTCAGGTGTGCAGACTTGGCTGACTCATTGAGTGAGTGAGTTAGCTGACAGCCCAGGACAACAGGGCCCCAATGAGGGAGGAGGGGCAGCCCGGGCCAAGGTAACCAGATGGATAAAGAAGGGGAGTTTTGTAGTTTGCCAGAGTCTGAATGGCACCCAATTTTCTTTTTCATCAGCACCAAAAAATGTTATTATAAACCTGTTATTCAGAGGCGGGAACTTGATGATCTACACAATGACATAATGGTTGGGGTTTTTTGGTGGTGGTGTCAACTTATCAAAGATGACCAGAAGGCTTTGTTAAGCAGAGGTGCAGAGGTAAGTTTATTAGACCTACAGCAATAAGGGAGAATCCTGCCCTGGTGGAATCCTGAGTGCTGAGGATGAAAAGTCTGGAAAGGACACACACACACACACACACACACACACATATATATATATAAATATATATTTCATAGCAGAAATAATCTTTATTCACATACCCCACTCCTACCACCCAAGAGTCCCCTTGGGTCTAAGGCTGGGGTCTGGTGAAAGGATCCCCAGGCAGTGCTCGGAACCCAACAGTTTGGCCCTCTGGAGCCTTGTCTTTTTGTTCCTGGACACCCACCCCACCCTCTGAGATGGGCAGTGCTCTGGCCCCTAGGAGGAATCAGGGTGTTGCAGGTCCCGACTACACAGATGTTAATTTTGTATCATGCAAACTTCAATCATCATGTTCTAATCTGCCCTCTAACAAGAGGAATAGGTAAGGAGTATTTCACCTCACAGTAGGGAAAGATACTTGTAAGGTTTTGGATTCTGGTGTCAAATAGTTTCATACTGTGAACGCTGTTTGGGACTGGGCAAAAATTGTGACATCATAGTTTTGGATTAGTGGACAAGGCAAGGGTCTCTAAATGAATCTGGACAGGTAAATTGTTTGCCAAGCAAACTGTTTTCCCAGATGAACAACTGGTGTAAGAAAATTCAGCTTAAAGTAATTCATGACAAAAACAGTGAAGTTATTTATTAGTTTATAGCTTAATACTCCTGGGCAAGAATTTTCTGGAAAAATTAAATCATGTTGACACTGATGGTGTCCATTCTCAGTCCTGATTGTCAAGTTATGTGGATGCAAATGATTTCAATTACCTTTTCCCATCTCCACCCAGATCCCCACTGGGCATTCTTCAGCCTGAACTATACCATTACCATATGGACTTAATATCAATTGAGATATTATTACTATTGGGGTGTTGTAATTGCTTATCAAGATTCTGGTGGTGATCATTTGAACCTCTGTAAGAGTCAGATTTCCTTCCTTAAAACTTGTTTGATGAGAGGAAAACTCCTCAATATCATTTAAATCACACATTTGTGGCTCTAATGTCTTGAACAAATACACATCCTCTCCTATTAGATTTCTTAACTGCAAGATTAGGAATATATAAGGAGTAATATGGGTGTGATAAGTATTAGGCTTTCAAATCTTGGTTTTAGTCCTTTATTAGCTTCCACTTTTAATGGTTATTGTACAAGTTTAGATAGAGGTCTGGATGGGTCAACCTGAGAAAAATTCAGCCTCAATAATTCTGATAGTTTTAGTGGAATTTTTGACCTACTAAGATCCTGGCACCCTGTGATCTTTAGTTTGGACTTTTTCTAAATACAAGGTGGTCTGGGAATGCCATTTGCACAGTAAATCTCATGCTAGTAAGTTGGTGGATGTTACAAGCAGAAAGGACATGATAGGAGTTACATTTTAGCACCATCACTCTGGAAACTTAGTTTAAAATACAAGGTAGGAGAGTGGGGAAGCAGCGGGGAGATCAGTTAGGAGGGTAGTACAGTAATGCAAGGGAGAGATGATAATGAGTGAGGCTGGGCTGTGAGCAGTGTGGGTGATGAGAGTGATCCGATTTTGGTATATATTTTATGATAGAATAGATAGGATTTGCTGAGAACAGGATGTAGGAAATGAAATGAAGGAAAGAATCGAGTATTGTTCCAGGGTTTTAGCCTGACCAACTGAAGAATTAAATTATTTAATGAGAGGAGAAGGGAAAGCTTTTGGAAATGGGAAACTAGCTCAGTTTTAGATATGTTAAGTTTGAGATGTCTATTAAATTTCCAAGTACCTGTTAAATAGACCATTTGAAGTGGGAGGAAGATTAGACTGGTGGTATAAAATCGGGGAGTCATCAGCACGTAAATGCGTTCTTTGAGAAGCAGATTTTGAAGCAAGGTTTAGTGTTTGGGATGTTTAACGGAGAATGACATTGGACACAACATCTCTGGATGGCAGGTGGAGGAAGCAGGATGTGGCAACAATCAGGATGTGGCCCGATGCCAGTAGCTGATCCCACTGGGGAGCCTGGGAGGGGAAATGGCCTGTCAGAGTTGTCCCATGTGGAGTTGAAAGAAAAAGACAGTCTGGGAGGCTGAGGCCGGGATCGCTTGGGGTCAAGAGTTTGAGACCAGTCTGAGCAAGAGTGAGACCCCGTCTCTGCTAAAAATAGAAAAACTAGCCAGATATTGTGGCAAGTGCCTGTAGTCCCAGCTACTTAGGAGGCTGAGGCAAGAGGAACTCTTGGGATTAAGAGTTTGAAGTTGCTGTTGAGCTGTGATGCCATGGCACTCTATTCAGATTGAGACCCTGACTCAAAAAAAAAAAAAAGGAAGAAGAAGAAGAAGAAACAAAAGGCCTTTATACTCTCATCTCAACCAGTTATTAAATGTCGACCATCTTCAGAAAGACCTGGCCTTGGGTAAGATGGGTATTTGAAGCCAAAATAATTCCTGTTAGAACAGCCAGCTGAAGGGTGATGGAAGCTGATGAGCAAAGAAAAAAAAAGGTATGTGCATAATTTTGGGGACATCTGCCACCACAGATAAACAAAAAAGTCCTTATATGATAATCATAATTATGTGCAGCCTGTTCAGTCTTTTAATATCATCAAGCAGGTCCCAAATTTGTGATCATTAATATAGAAAATGTACATACCGTATATACTCGAGTATATACGGTATATTGAAGTAATAATAAGTCTTTGGTTGGAGGCAGGACACAAGTATAAGAGGGACTTCATCTAACAAATGCAATCAGTATAACCTAATTCTTTGTAAACTCAGTGAATACCACACAATAAAAAAAAAATCATAAGGCTTTGTTTTTTTTTAGTTTTTCTTATAAAAGTGAAAGAAAAGTGGCAACATAAAACTGCTACGATATGTGACATTGTATTTGAGAAACTAATGCATCAAAAAAAGCTCATTGGAAAAACTGGCCAGATACCTCATCAATAACATTTCTTGATCTGTGGTGAGTAAATAATGTCACTTTCTGGCTGGGTGCCCATAGCTCAGTGGTTAGGGCACCAGCCACGTGCACCAGGGCTGGTGGGTTCAAACCGAGCCCAGTCCTGCTAAAAAAACAAACAAACAAAAAAGTAGCTGAGCATTGTGGCAGGCGCCTATAGTCCCAGTTACTAGGGAGGCTGACGCAAGAGAATAACTTGAGCCAGAGAGTTTGAGGTTGCTGTGAACTATGACACGAAGGCACTCTACAGAGGGGGACAAAGTGAGACTCTGTTTCAATTAAAAAAAAAAAAAAAGCCACTTTCTGACAGGTCCGGGAACTTCAAAATGCTTTGGGACCTTGAGAAAAGAGGAATTTACCCAGTGTATACAGGTATCTAATGGCACAGATGAAACCCTGACTTGACTGGAGAAGCATTCGAGTCTAACCTGAGATTCCTTATAAAAGGTTCTAGCAAAGCCAATTTTTTCCAGTTTTTTTTTTTTTTTAATCTTTTTTACAATTTGTTTTTCAATTGAAAAGTAAATTTATTTCAGGTTAATGTGAAGATACAAACACCCAGGTCCAAATATTTGATTTTATTAGGTAGAATCTTGTGGTTATATCCTACACTCAAAAGTTGTGCCAAACACCCCTGCACTGTGTCCATTCAGAGAGCACCCCAACCCCCTCCCCTCTCCCACCCCCTCGTTACCCTCCCCCAACATGAATGGAAATCAGTTTTTTCCTATGTGGGCTGCATTAGATGGTCTACTGGCTTCATGTTAGTATTGAGTACATCAGATAATTGCTTTTCTATTCTTGTGATACTTTACTAAGAAGAATGTGTTTCAACTCCATCTAGGATAATACAAAAGATGTGAAGTCACCATCTTTTTATGGCTGAATAGTATTCCATGGTATGCATATACCACAATTTGTTCATCCATTCCTGAGTTGATGGCCATTTAGGTTGTTTCCATGTGTTAGTGATTGTAAACTGAGCTGCAATAAACAGTCGAGTGTAAATGTCCTTATGACAAAAGGATTTTTTTTTTCTTCTGAGTATATGCCTAGTAGTGGGATTGCAGGGTCAAATGAGAGATCAATTTGGGGTCTTTGAGGATTCTTCATACTTCCTTCCAAAGGGGCTGTATTAGTTTGCAGTCCCACCAACAATGTAAAAGTGTTCCCCTCTCTCCACAGCCACATCAGCATCTGCAGCTTTGGGACTTTGTGATGTGGGCCATTCTCACTGGGGTTAGGTGAGGTCTCAGGGTGGTTTTGATTTTCAGTTCTCTAATAATTAGGGACCATGAGCGTTTTTTCATATGTTTGTTAGCCACTCATCTGTCTTCCTCAGAGAAGGTTCTGTTCATGTCTTTTGCCAGTGGTACACAGGATTGTTGGCTCTTTTTTGTTAATTTGAGTTCTCTGTAGATTCTAACTATCAACCCTTTGTCAGATTCATAGTATGCAAACCACTTTTCCCATTCTGAAGGTTGTCTATTTGCTTTGGTTGTTGTCTCCTTAGCTGTACAGAAGCTTTTCAGTTTAATTAAGTCCCATTTATTTATTTTTGTCGTTGTTGCAGTTGCCACGAAAGTCTTCTTCATAAAATCTTTCCCCAGACTGATATTTTTCAAGTGTTTTCCCCACACCTTCTTTCAGGATTTTTGTTGTGTCATGCCTTAGATTTAAATCTTTTATCTGGATTGGCACCTGTAGCTCAGTGAGTAGGGTGCCGACCACATACATGGGGGCTGGTAGGTTTTAACCCATCCTGGGCCCGCTAAATAATGACAACTACAATAAAAAAATAGCCAGGCATTGTGGTCCTGGCTACTTGGGAGGCTGAGGCAAGAGAATCACTTCAGCCCAAGAGTTTGAGGTTGCTGTGAGCTGTGATGCCACAGCACTCTACCAAAGGTGACATAGTGAGACTCTGTCTCAAAAAAAAAAAAAGAAAAACTGTAACTGGACCTGTACCTTTACCACTTACAAAAATTAATGCAAGATGGACAAAAGTTTTGTTTTTTTTTTTAGACAAAGTCTCACTATGTCACCCTCAGTAGAGTGCCGTAGCGTCACAGCTCACAGCAACCTCAAACTCTTGGGCTGAAGTGATTCTCTTGCCTCAGCCTCCCAAGTAGCTGGGACTACAGGTGCCCGCCACAACACATGGCTATTTTTGGGTTGCAGTTGTCATTGTTGTTCAGCAGGCCCAGGCTGGGCTTGAACCCACCAGCCTAGTGTATGTGGTTGGTACCCTACTGATGGAGCTACGGGTGCCGAGCCCAGTTTCAGTCTTTTACATGTGGTTATCCAGTTCTCCCAGCACCATTCATTAAATAGGGATTGTTTTCCCTAGTGTGTGCTCTAGTTTGGTTTATCAAAGATGAGGTGGCTGTAAGATGTTAGTTTTATCTCATGGTTTTCTGTTTGGTTCCAAGTGTCTATGTCTCTGTTTTTGTGCCAATAGCATGCTGTTTTGATCACTATGAACTTGTAATACAGCCTGAAGTTTGGTAGGGCGCTGCGCTGGCGTTGTTTTTATTACGAAGAATTGCCTGGGGTTTATGGTTTTTTTTCTGTTGCATAGGAAATGATGATCTATTTTTTCCAAATCTTCAAAGTATGATGTTGTTATTTTAATGGGGATTGCATTGAATCTGTAGATTGCACAAAGCCAATTTTAAAAGAAAATAAGCCTAGATGGCTAATAATTATTCTTACTGCACTTTATGCAAATAATGAGACCCACTATACTGAGAGTAGATTTTATTTTGGAAAGTAAATTGATCCTCCTATGGTTTGTCTGTAATAAAATGGGAAATTAGAGAGAAAAATATGGTTCAAAAATAAGAAACTATAGACAACCTGTATTAGATTTCAGCCTGTCTGCAGCGTATGAAATGACACACAGGCTGTTTCCTAGATCATCAGGCTGGATTTCCTGTGGGCTACACTGGAAGGAATCTGTGCAGTATTAAACACTATCTGCCATGTCTATATAGATACCTCAGGAGAAATTCAAACCCGAATAAAAAATTTCCCAATACATGGTATGGCTGCAACAGGGCCTCACAAGTGGTCCCACGCCCAATTGATTTTCAGGAATATTCACTTGAATTACCCAGAACTCCAAATCTGTTCGATAGGGATTCTTAAAGCTAAGTATTATCATAAGAAATGTGCTAAGACTGTAAATAAGAATACTTATTTCTCATCGTGCAAACCTTACTCTCAAAATCCAAAACTTGTAAATATTTATAGGTGACTGCTAAATGGTTTCATTCTTTTACCCTGGGCACAGACCTGACCATAACCCTGGGCACAGCCCAGTCAGTGTAAAGAAGCCAGTTTGGGCCTTTGTTTACTTTTTTTACCCAGGAATAATTTTTGAGATATCTTCCAGGTCCTACCTTCCAGTAATAGACCCACCCAGACCAAAGAACTTACCAGGCCTCACAGATGACCTTTGATCTGTCATGTCACATCCTGCCACCTCCTGAACTGCACTATGCCACACTCCGAATTGCTAAAAACGAGGCCCCTTGATCTGCTTTGTGAGACCTACCTACATTCTAGACCAAGTTCAGGTTCTCCTGAAAACTAAGAGGAAAAGATCTGAGAAATAACTCAAGAGAAAGTAGACTGGTCCCTGGGATGTCCTGCTTGAGACCCCTACAGCGAACAGTTGTCTGGATTACATCATCCCAGCGTCCAGCCTCATCCTCCTGAGAAAAGCAGTGAACACAAGCTGGACCAGGGGACTGCAGAACTGTGTGGAGATGGGGCTAAAGTTCCAGTTGTTGGGATAGGAAGTATGTTATTCTCAGACATCTCACTCTGACTCTGTCACTTCTTCCGCCTGCAGAACGCCAGCTCAACATCTCTCTGCTGAAGATCACTAAGCTCTGCTAACGACCAAGATCTATCTTTCTAAGAAGACTGCTTTACTCTCTCAAAGACTATCTCCCTTCAGCTAAAGGAAATAGCCCTCAGGCACCTAAGAGCAATTGTTCCTGAGCCAGAGAACAGTATAGCGTCCCCCTCTGGAACCTAGTTAAGCCAGGGCTGGAGACCAACCAGTCCGGGTCCCTGATAACTGGTGTTCAAGAAGGGACCCCGACAGTAGAGTGCTGTGAAGTCATAGCTCACAGCAACCTCAAACTTTTGGACTCAAGCAATCATCTTGCCTCAGCCTCCCAAGTAGCTGAGACTAGAGGCACCCACCACAATGCCCAGCTACTTTTTCAGATATGTTCTCACTCTTGCTCAGGCTGGTCCCAAACTCCTGAAATCAAGCAATCCATTCACCTCGGCCTCCCAGAGTGCTAGTATTGCAGGCGTGAGCCACTATGCCTGGCCTAGAATCCCCACAATTCTAATAAAGAAACTAGTTTTATAAAACTGCTAACAGAACATCAAGAATTAATTGAATGCCAAGGCAGATTTTCATGTGAAGTTAGCCAGTACTGAAATTGTTAGAATAGGCAAATGGAATGAACTCCATGAAATTGACCCATGGGCAAATTGCCTATGATAATCTATTTAATAAACACTGCTATGCACCTGAATTGCAGAAAGAAAACTATTATTTAGGGCAGTGCCTGTGGCTCAGTGGGTAGGGCACCAGCCCTATATACCAAGGGTGGCAGGTTCAAACTCGGCCCTGGCCAAACTGCAACAAAAAAATAGCTGGGCATTGTGGCGAGCACCTGTAGTTGCAACTACTAAGGGGGCTGAGGCAAGAGAATCACCTAAGCCCAGGAGCTGGAGGTTGCTGTGAGCTGTGATGCTACAGCACTCTACTGAGGGCGATAAAGTGAGACTCTGTCTTTACAAAAAAGAAAGAAAGAAAAAAAAAAGCCCTTGTTATTTAAAAGGATATAAATATCCTTCAGGCTCAGTGCCTGTAGCTCATCGGCTAGGGAGCCGGCCACATACATCAGAGCTGGCAGGTTTGAAGCTAGCCCAGGTCCTGTCAAACAACCATGACAACTACAAAAAAATAAAAAAAAAATAGCCAAGCATTGTAGTAGGTGCCTATAGTCCTAGCTACTCTGGAGGCTGAGGCAAGAGAATTGCATATGCCCAAGAGTTTGAGGTTGCTGTGAGCTGTGATGCCACTGCACTCTACTGAGGGTGACATAGACTCAGTCTCAAAAAAAAAAAAAAAAGATATAAATTCAATATTAAGTGTGGGTACACAGATGGCCTGAATGGCTACCTGGCCTTCACTGAGTCCTTAAAGCTTCCATTTTTAGAATTTGTGTACTCTGTAATTCATTGTGGAGGAGAAAAAAGGATACGAATTATGGAAAAATATTGGTGTGGTGACTTCTAAAATTGCTATAAAAGTTTATAACCAGTGTTTGGTTCGTCAAGCCCCTAATCCTGGGAAGACAATCAAAACTTCAGCTGGTAAACTGCTGCTACACAAAGGGCCATTTGAACATATTTTTAAAATATGTTCCCTATATTGCCCAGAGATCTTGAACTCCTGAGATCAAAGGATCCTTCTGCCTCTGCCCTGAGTGACTGGGACTACAGGTGTGCACATTTGGCCCATTCAAACATTTATAGATAGTTTTCATTCAGTTTCTCCCTTCAATGGGATATAAATATGTTCTTGTAATGGTCCATATTCTTCATTTGAAGCTTACCATGGAGAAAGGCCAACACTGTAACAGTAGCTAAAAGTTTACTAAAAAATGTTTCCTTTATGGAGCATTCCTGGAGAAATCTCCAGTGATATAGGTGCTCATTTTACTGGACAAGTTGTAAAGCAATTAAATAAAGCCTTAAAAATACAGTAGCATTACCATTGTCTCTCACTCCATCACTTTCAGTCTTCTGAAAAGGTTGAACAGAGAAATGGCATCTTAAAAGTGAAAATGGCAAGAGAACTGAATTATTGGATTGCTTTGCCTGAAGGTATTACTATCAACCTTGATGGCAATCAGATCTACCCCAGTCAAAAACGTAAGTTGACACTTTACGAAATAGTCACCGGAAGGCTTGTGCCCCTAATAATAAACCTCATGTATCTCTCACTCTCTTCTAAATTCTGGTATGACTAAATGATGCAAAGCTTTAATGACTGAATCAAAGTAAATTTTCACGAAACAAAACTTTTCATGACCACTAACTGAGGATAATCAAACCCTTCATGATGCAGAACCTGGAGAACGAATCTTCTGGAAAAAACATCATAGAAAGACTGCCCTAGAGCCCCATTGGAAGGAACCATACCAGGTTCTTCTCATGACCCACACTGCAACAAAATTTGGAGGCCTCAAAAAAGTATAAAATTACCATATGATCCCACAATACCACTTCTTGAGTATATATATATATTCAAGAGAAATGAAAATATAAATTTCACACAAAAACTTGTACGTGAATGTTCCTAGCAGCTTTATTCATCAAAAAGTGGAAACAGAGGCGATGCCCGTAGCTCAGTGGGTAGGGCAACAGCCACATACACTGAGGCAGGTGGGTTCATACCCAGCCTGGGGCTGCTAATCCATAATGACAACTGCATCCAAAAAATAGGCGGGCATTGTGAAGGGTGCCTATAGTCCCAGCTACTTGGAGGCTGAGGCAAGAGAATTGCTTAAGCCCAAGAGTTAAAGGTTGCTATGAGCTGGGACACTATGTCACTCTACTGAGGGTGACATAATGAAACTCTGTCTCAAAAAAAAAAAAAAGAAAAAAAAGTGAACAATCCAAGATGGCAGCCGAGTAACAGCTTCCCTGCAACAGGGCACGGTGAATCTGGGGAGATAAGACTCCAGGCATCTCTGGATGGTGGGATCTGACTATAATCATCCCTTTGAAGATACAGGGAGTGAGGAAGGGACTTCTGGACCCCAAAAGGAGGACAAAAACAGTGGAAAACTGGCAAGTGGTTACGTGTGTTCGGTTGATCTAATCCCACCGGCAGCTGTGAGTACAAGCAGCACTGAGACTGCAAACTGGAAAGGCCTTACCTGTGAACTGTTTTGGCGTTTTTGGACTTGGCACTCAGTTGAACTGCCTTGGGGAGAGCTTGAGCAGGAGTGTGGAGAACTTTGGGCATTGTCTAGGGCCCCAGACTGAGCTGCTGAGCTGGACGGAGCTAATAGTGTTTGACTGTAGGCTGCAGGGAGCCATTGTGAGAGAACTGCCCTGCCAAACTCTACCCTCAGGGTCACAGAGCAAGGATCGGGCGGGAGCTAGTAACCTAGTGACTGAGCACCCTAAAGGCGTGGACTGAGCTGCCTTACAGCCTTAACCCTCAGGGGCAGAGTGAGACCGGTTTTGGCACACTGGAGCCTCAGGCTATTGCCCTGGGTAGAGTGCCATGGCGTTACAGCTCATAGCAACCTCAGACTCCTGTGCTTGGCACCACCCAGACCGCCATAAGATCCTCTAATTCCTTTACTAGGTTTATACCCAGAAGACCAAAAGTCACAATATAACAAAGACATCTGTACCAGAATGTTTATTGCAACCCAATTAATAATTGCTAAGTCATGGAAGAAGCCCAAGTGCCCATCCACCCATGAATGAACTAGCAAATTGTGGTACATGTATACCATGGAATATTATGCAGCCTTAAAGAAAGATGGAGACTTTATCTCTTTCATGTTTACATGGATAGAGCTGGAACATATTCTTCTTAGCAAAATATCTCAGGAATGGAAGAAAAAGTATCCAGTGTACTCAGCCCTACTATGAAGCTAAATTATAGCTTTCACATGAAGCTATAACCCAACTATAGCACAAGACTGTGAGGAAAGGGACAAGGAAGGGGAAGGGAAGAGGGAGGTTAGCGTGGTGGGAGGGTAATGGATGGGCCTACGGTGCATCTTAGAATGTGTACAGGCGAAACTTACTAAAGGCAGAATACAAATGTCTACATACAATAACTAAGAAAATGCCATGAAGGCTACGTTGAACAGTTTGCTGGGAATATTTCAGATTGTATATGAAACCAGCACATTGTACCCCTTGATTGCACTAATGTACACAGTTATGATTTAATAATAAAAAAAAAGTGGAAACAGGCTGTGTGTGGTGACTCATACCTATAATCCTAGCACTCTGGGAGACCGAGGTGGGTTGACTGCTGGAGCTCAGGAGTTCCAGATCAGCCTGAGTAAGACTGAGATTCCGTCTCTACTAAAAATAGAAAAAACTAGCCAGGCCTTTTGGTAGCGAATTTGTAGTCCCAGCAACTTGGGAGGCTGTGGCAAGAGGATTACTCAAGCCTGAGAGTTAGAGGTTGCTGTGAGCTATGATGCCAGAGCACTCTATCCACGGCACAGAGTAAGATTATGTCTGAAATAAAAAAGTGGAAACATGTCAAATGTCCATCATCTAATGAAAGGATAAACAAAATATATTAACACAATGGAATATTATTCGGCTGTAAAAAGCATTGATGCATACTACAACATTGATGAACCTTGGGAATTCCATTAACAGTGCAAATCCAGAGTAGAAAAATCCAGAGAGACAAAAATTAGATTAATGGTTGCCAAGAGATAGAAGAGTGACACTGGGACTAACTGCTGATAGTATGCAATTTCTTTTTAAGGCGATGAAACTGTTCTGAATGGTGATAAATTCCCTGTGTTGCATAGCATAGGGACTTGCTAAAGACCACTGATGTGTACACTTTAAAATGGTGAAAATTATGTTATGTGGGTTGTATTTTACTAAAACAAAAATGACCCTTTTGTTTTATTATTTGTGAAATAGGGTTAACAGCTCCTTTCTATTTCTTTTCTCAGAGAAATGTTGGAAGAAAAATGAGGAAATGGAAGGGAGACAACTGATTCATCAGTGAAAACACCATAGAAACTTACTTTTCTGACAAGATATTTGGGTATGCATTCACCATAAGTAATAACTGTGATACCAGTTTCCAATTTTGCATTTATAAAATTTCCCTTTGCCTTTATTTTTAATGAAGTTTCTTATCCTTGTTCCCAATTTCTGGTTAAAACACGAACTTACTTAAAATTCTTACAAGTTTTGCTTTCTAGAGTTTGCAAATAACTGTAGAGTATTGCCCTAAGGCAGACTACAACATTGCCAAATGTTCTCAACCTTTAAACCAAACGTGAAATAAGGGAGATTTGTAATTTTTTAAACAGCCACTAGAGGACACTCTACCCTCTGAATTGCAGTTAAGATCTCTGTGACTTACGTTTTATTTTAAGGATCATGCTTCACACTGATGCCCAGAGAGCTGTTTATGTACCTGATCAAATCATTCATTAGCTGGTGGCCTTAGGAAGGTTTTACACTGAAGACCAGCCTGAGCAACTGTGAGACCCCATCTGTCAGGCATTGTGGCTGGGCATTGTAGTCTCAGCTGCTCAAGAGCAAGAGGATCACTTGAGCCCAAGAGTTGGAGGTTGCTGTGAGCTATGATGACACCACGGCACTCTACCCAGGGTGACAAAGTGAAACTCTGTCTCCAGAAAATAATAATTAAAAATAAAAATTAGGGCCTCTTTAGGAGCTTCACTGGATTTATGGAAAATTTGTACTCTATGTTTTTAATTGAGGTAAATTAATATAACGTAAAATGAACCATTTTAAGTGGTATATGTAAGTGGTATTTAATATGTTCACCACGGTGACTGGGAAAATGCCAGGAAGGCTATGTTGAATATTGGGATGAAAATGTGTCAAATGGTTTATGAAGCTAGTATATGATGCCCCATGATCATATCAATGTACACAGCTATGATTTAATAAAAAAAAAAAAAA
>CAUYPK010108891.1:0-53823 GCA_963574355.1 Loris lydekkerianus
TGAATTTCGGCTCTTTGCCTCTTATCATTATTTTGTATACTGTGGCTCTTTGCCAAGTTTGGATTTTGTTATGCTGCTTCTGAGGAGGAACCTCTGAGGAGCGATCTCCGAGCGCGTAGTCGAACTTGTTCGCCACCCCTGGTCTAGGGGCACAGATCTAAACAGATCCTCTAATCTGTTATAGGATATCATATTGCTTAGACTGAGTAAGGTCTGTTTCAAGAATCTGGGAGCATTTCAATTGGGTGCATAAATATTTGGAATTGCAACATCTTCTTGTATTTTTCCCTTGACCAATATAAAGTGACCATCTTTGACTTTTTTTACTGTAGTTACTTTAAATTCACATGTAACTGAAAATAAGATTGCAACCCTCTTTTCTTCTGAATTTCATTTGCCTGAAAAATTGTCTTCCAACCCTTAACTTAGTGTTTTAATTTGTCTTTTGAAGCTAGGTATGTTTCCTGCAGACAGCAAATGGATAGTGTATGTTTTTAATTCAATCAGCCCATCTATGCCTCTTCAGTGGGGAATTTGAGCCATTAACATTTATTGAGCTAATTGATAAGCATGGCAGTATTCTATTCATCTTATTTTGTGAAAGTTCATTGCTTAGTTTTATCTTTTGCATCATTGTGGAAGTTAGGTTCTGTCCTTTAATTTCTGGGTACTTACTATGCTATTGATTCATTGTGATAGTCAGTGCATAGAACAGGTTGAAGTATTTCCTGTAGAGCTGGTCTCATTGTTGCGAATTTCCTCAATGTTTGCATATCAGTAAATGATTTGATTTCTTTGTCAATTTTAAAGCTTAGCTTAGCAGGATATAGAACTCTGGGCTGGAAATTGGTCTGTTTAAGTAGACTAAAGGTAGATGACCATTATCTTCTGCCTTAAAAAGTTTCATTTGAGAAGTTTTCAGTCACCTGATGGATTTGCCTCTGTATGTCAACTGGCGCTTATTCCTGGCAGCTTGAAGAATCTTTTCTTTTGTTTAGACTTTGAACAGATTCATCACAATGTGTCTTGGAGAAGTTCTGTTAGAGTGAGGCAACCTGTGGTGATATCCCTATGAAAGGAGTGTGTCAGAATCTTTGGTGATATTTGGGAACTTTTAATTTATAATATTCTGTAGTATGGCTTTCATTTCTCTGGGGCATTCTTCTTCCCCTTCTAGGATACCTATAACTTGTATGATATAAAAAGTCCCATAATTCTGTCAGTGAATGTTCTGCTTTCTCTCTCTTCTTTTCTGCCTTTTTAACTATCTGAGTTATCTCAAGAGCTTTGTCCTCTACTTCTGAGAGTATTTCTTCTGCATGGTCTAATCTGTTGTTGATACTTTCTATTGTATCTTTAAGTTACCTCACTGACTGCTTCAGTTCCTTCAGGTCTGCTACATCATTTCTATATTCTTCATATCATTTATCTCTTATTTGATTCTGTTTTTGGATTTCCTTTTGGTTATTTTCCACTTTGTCAGCAGTTTCCTTCATTGTTTTCATCATCTGTATTCTAAATTCCCTTTCTGTCATTTCTAACATTTCTTTATAAGTAATCCTCTGCAGTAGCTACCTCATGGTCCCTTGAGACTGTGTATTATTTCATGAATGACTTGAATTGACCTACAGGGGGCTCTGGACTGTTTTTTTCATGTCGCCAGGAGTTTTCTGCTGATTCTTCCTAATGAGTGTTTTCTTTTATCTGTTTCCTTGCCCTAATTTTCCTTTTGCTTCCTCTTGCTCTTTAAGTTACTGTGCCTCTGACCTAGGGTTTCAATGAGTCCTTTTGGTACAGGACCAGAAGGATGAGAAGATTAAAGAGCAAGAAGGGAAAAAAGATTTAAAAAAAAGAAAGAAAGAAAAGAAAAGAGAGGGGGTGAGTAAAAAGGAATATTGACAAAAAGAAGAGAGGCATAGGAAGAGGGAAACAGGAGCAATTTAGGTGTACAGTAGGGTACTTTGACCTAACCTTAAAAATTCTCAACCTCTGGGTTACCAGATTAGTGGTTCGCTTGAGCTCAGCAGCTCTTTGCCAGCCTGTTCAGACACAGTACTTCACATCCACCAAGTAGAAAGGAAAGACCAAAATGCTATAAATAAAACCACAATATGCAAATTAAAATCTTTATGGGATAAAATTGGTGAAAAAAAAATAGGGGTAGAAACACTAGCAAAAATGAAGTTCTAATTGTTAAAGAAGTAAACAATGGAAAATTATATTTAAACTAGAAAAGTGAGGAAAGAAATGAAGGAAAAATCTAGAGGGAAAATGTTGGGGGAAAAAAACACAGCAGTATATATATCTTGCTGCATATTGTCTGGGCAACAGGTAATCTTCTAGGGTATGAGATGTTAAGCACAATGCTGATACAGCTATATGAGATGGAGACTGAAGACCTCTGCTGATTTCTCAAAACCCTACAGGGTGGAGAACCTAAATCTCTACTTAGCCTGCTTAAAAGCCACTTTAAATTGTTAACCTTCACTAAGCAGGAGCTTTCCCAGGAAAGCACTTGTCACTGGAATCACTCCTGGAGGGGCTGCCCACTTACCCAGTGTGCTAAAACCTGTCTCACTCTATGCCCCTGAGGGCCAAGGCTGTAAGGCATCTCAGTCCCCACTCTGGCTTCTCAGTCACTAGATTATATGCCCAAGGTCTGCTGTTTGATCATTGCTCTGTGACACTGAGCGTAGAGCTTTCATTACCAGGGCAGTTCTCCCACTATGACTCTGGGTGGCCCACAGCTGAACACTATTAGCTCCGTCTGGCACAATGGCGCAATCTGGGGCCTTAGACAATGCTTAAAGTCCTCCACACTCTCGCCTAATTTCTTCCAAGTCAAAAATAAAAAATAAAAAAACAAAAACAAAAAACAGCTCACAGGTAAGGCCTTTCCAGTTTGCAATTTCACTGCTGCTCTACTTATAGCTGCCGATGGAATTAGACCAAACAAACACATGCAACCACTTGCCAGTTCTCCGCTGCTTTTGTCCTCTTCAGAAGTCCCTTGCTGACTCCCTGTGTCCCCAAAGGGATGTTTCTGGGCAGAACCCACCAGCCAGAGATGCATGGAGTCTTCTCTCCCCAGTCTTATCATGCCCAGTTGCAAGGAAGCTGTTACTCAGCTGCCATCTGGTTCTTCCCTCCCCATTTCCTGTCTTTTTAATTCAATATTCTTAATGAATTCTTGGTTATTTTACTTGAACTTGGTCATCTCCACCCACAATTTTTTTTTAATTTATAATATTTTTTTCATCTCTCTAAAAATAAAAATATATTTACCATACAACTGTATAAAAGTCAAACAAATAAAAGATTTGTTTAAAAAGTCAAATAACAGTCAAATCATTTCAAAATTTTCATTCATTGACTCTATTACTTTTAAGTTTCACAAATATGTTTGAATATATTTTGTAGACTCATCCTAAATGGGCATTTTCTCGTTTTTTTGTTTGTTTGTTTGTTTGTTTGTTTTTGTCTTATTAGATTATTTTTTTCTTCACCTTCACCTGATTCTCTAAGTTTCTCAGTCCAGAAATAAGTTATATTTTTCTATTTAGAATAACCTATCTATGGTGAAATTAGAAATATTTCAGCTTTTGCTCTTAAGGAGTAGCCCAGATTCTAGCCTGTAAGTTCTACATGCTTTTCCATGGGTGATAGCTAATTTTTTATGTTAATGCCTTTCTGTGTATGATAGTTAATTTTATGTGTCAACATGGCTAGTTCATTGTATCTATTTCTTTAGTCAACACCAGGCTAAATGATGTTATAAAGGAATTTTGTAGACATGGCAAACACTTAACTTGGTAAGCTGAGTAAAGCAGAGAACCCTCCATAATGTGAGAGTGCTTCATCCAATCACATGAAAGCCTTGGAGAAAAGACTAAGATCCCCAGGGAAAGAAGAAATTCTAAGCAATCTCTAGATTTACTTCAGACTGAAACATTAAGTCTCGTCTGGGTATCCAAGCAGCAGGCCTTCTCTGCAGATATCAGACTTGCCAGCCTTCATATAAATATGAGACAGTACCTTAAAGTCAATCTCTTTGTGTGTATAAGGTTTTAGTCTATATGTTACATAAGTCTGAAGAGCTCTGAGAATTACACTATGTGTGGATATTTAAGTTACCTATAGCCCCAAGGCTGTGTCATTTCACTCTTTTTCTTCATTATTTTCTCAGATTAAATATTTTTAATTTTCTTCTTTTAAACACTATGTGTTTGGAGCAGAGATGGGGGTGATGGTTGAGAACACATCTTGCTCAGCAGGCTTTTTCTGCTTTTTATCTATGTGAAATTTTTGAAGGTAGAATTTTTCAAACCAACCTTTGCCACTGTTACAGAGTAAAATTATTGAAAAAAAGATTTCTTCTTTTTGGCTTTTAACCCCTAAAATTTTTCTTTAAAATAATTGCTATTTTTCTTATATCTAAGTTACTATGAGTGAATTAATATCATTTAATCTTCATGTTTTACATATTCATCAAATTTTGCCATAATCATTTAGCTTATGACAGAAATAATAAATTTCTGAAATTTTTAGTTAATATTTTATCAAAATTCTCAAAATGTATGTGCCTCTTTTTAGAATATTTATAGATTATAACAAAATAAGAGTGCAATTTTTCAAACAAGAGAAATGCTGGAAGTTAATTTTGAGGTATTTGCAGAAAAGCATAATGTCATTTTCTGTTTGACATTAGTGGTGATACATAACTGCAAAAATCAACCAAAATGGTTAACCCAAAGATGCTACTGGGGGAGAAGAACGTCAAGCTAGGTATAATGAAAGGTACAAAGTCCTACCTGGGTAGGGGAAAGATGGCATCAGCATTGAGGGCCATTAGAGGCTTCTTTTTACTCTGAGCCTAGGGGAAGGAAGATTCCACAGCTTGCTGGAAGATTCTGGTGAGCTAGGGTCTTTCAGCAGAACATTTGGGCTGGGGATAATTTGGCCTTTTTTCTGGTGGTAGGGGGTTCATTAGGATCACTTTAGGCCTCCAATATTCCTAACTCTTGTTAAAAGAGGTGATGGGGATGATGGTTGATCTTCCAAAACTGTTTCTAGCTGAATGGGGTCATGTGCCCTCAGTAGGATGCATTGGGTATTGGTAGGACTTTGTGGATTTGGGGTACATTGGGAGAGAATTTGGGAGTGGTAAAAATTGGGTGGCAACTGAGGTTGATATCTTTTTTTATACTATCTTGAATAAAAGAGGACAGGAATTGGATGACACAAGTGGCAATGATTAATAACAGGAGGTTTGCAGTGAGGGGACCCAAGAGGGGTGAGATCATGCTTCTTTATAGGCTGTCAAACCAGGATTCATTTTTGAGATCTTAGGTGGGTAGCTTGTTCCCCAAGACAGTTTATGCCCTCTCAGACCTGTAGAAACATCAGGTGTCCTGTAAAAGAGTGCAAAGATCCCCTTCTGCTACTGTGAGTAGATCTGAGCCTCTAAGATGGCTGAGGATGGGGGGAAATGGGTAACTAGAAAGTAATAAAAAGATGAGCATGATAACTTTGTCTTCCAGAGAACAGGGAAACTGTGGAATATATAAGGGGGGGGGCTGTATTTTATTTTTTTATTTTAATGATGAAGCTAGTAGAGAGAAATAAAAGTCTTTAAAATTTAAGAAGAGTAGAGGATGTGGCTTTAATATTTATTATAATTAACTTATTTACTTGTGTTAGAAAGTTACTTAAGGCCATCTTAGTCTGATGAAATTGAGCCCAATTTGAAGTCAGAAATGTTGGACAGACAGAAGCCATTCCCATGGGTTCATGAGACCACCAGTTCTAGAAGGCTAACATCATCTACTGTCTTAAAGGAGATTATGCTCTTCCTTCTAGTCCATTTCTCTTGAGATGAGAGGGCATGGTTCTGGGGTTCTAACAAAAGATGCCTCTTGGGGAATTTTATTTTAGGGACCCAGTGCTGGACTGAAACAAAAAATGAAAAAAAAACAGAGAAAAGTCAGATTTATCCTCTTTTTCTCTGAGACTTAAAATCCCTGGGACCTCAGAAGCCAAAACAAGGTCCAGAACTGTGACTGAAGTGGAAAAAAGAAATGAAAATCTCTGGTCAGGCATGAAAAAATGCAGAAGAAACTAGGGGGATGTGAGGACACAGAAGCATGAAGAACCAAGGAACAAATTGAGGTTCTGTTTGAAGGTGTTTAGGAGCCTATGGAACCTTAAATGGCAATGGGATAAAACCATCTAGGATTCTCTGACAGGCAGGTAGAAAGAGTTGGATCTGGGCATGACTGAGTGGCTAGGAATGCGGCCAGTAAGCTGCCTGTCCTGGGTCCTCTATCTATAATCAACACAGTAAGTTTCATTATCAATCTAAAAAGAGATCACAAATATTTTAGGTATACTTAGTTGCATTTTAAGTAGAAAATTTTATGTCCTGAAGGTATTTCTACATTCATTAGAGGTTTTCACATCTTATAAACCTTGTTATTCTAGTAGATGTGCACAGAATATCTTACATTGTGTTTAGGCAAGCAAGAATGAAGACTTTTAAAATGTAATGATTTTTAGAGATAAAGGTTCCATGATACATATATAACATCACTCTGTTGAATTGAATCAGGATTTGCATTATCCCCCAAAGCTGTATCCTACTTAAAGATTTTTTTTGTTGTT
Source organism: Loris lydekkerianus (assembly GCA_963574355.1). Taxonomy (NCBI): domain Eukaryota; kingdom Metazoa; phylum Chordata; class Mammalia; order Primates; family Lorisidae; genus Loris; species Loris lydekkerianus. The sequence goes on from CAUYPK010108891.1 coordinate 6,661, forward strand.
GTTGCTGCAGTTTTTGGCCAGGGCTGGGTTTGAACCCACCATCTCTGGTATATGGGGTTGGCGCCCTACTCCTTGAGCCACAAGTGCTGCCCCTATGTAAGAATTTTTAATTATAAGATCTGAACTAGATTGAAAATAGATTAAGGGACTTAATTATCTACAGTTGACAATTGGTCCAGACAGTTGTAATGATACATAATTGCAAGTCTGGTCCCAATATTCTGCAACCTTTTGCAATAAAAGGCTTTAAAAGAAGTTAATATGCTCACTATCTCCAATTATTCTTCATTCATTTTCCTTTAAACTTACTCCAACAGACTTTACCTTTACAATTCCACTCAGCCTGTACTTACCAATGTCATGAAATAGTTCATCTTTGCTAAACCCAATAATGTGTTCTCTGGTCTCATCTCATTTTACTTATCAGTAACATTTATATCTCTGGTCTCCTTTAACTTTGCTTAGTATAGTATAGTATATATATAAACACACACACACACACACAGATTTTTAATTTCACATGAAATTTATGGACACCTGCATATATATATATATATGTGTGTGTGTGTGTGTGTGTGTGTGTCTGTAGACAGTGTTAGTCTTCTTTGCTGTTTACCATTCATCATTCATTTTTCTGATTCTCCTCTTCGTGTCCTGATAATCTTATCCTGTTAAATGCTGTCTGTGCAGCAATGACAGCATCTTCAGTCCGGACTACTTTCTGGATCTAAAACTTATACCTACAGCTTTTAGGAGCAGGAAATTCAAAGATGGATATGGACATGAGCTTATCTTTTAAAAACACTTGATCTGACAGAAGAAACAGGTACTTTGCCACATGATGTTTTTTTTAAAGTCTGAATTATATAAAAATTTTAAACTAACACAATGTGACACATGCAAATATAAAAAGTAGGGTAGGAATGTTGACAGAAGGAGAGAACTTCAGCATGTGGAAGGATGCTGCCAAAGAATCCTCTTAAAATTTTCTATTGAATATTGTTTTACATAATTATAATTAAAGCTGAAAGTCTACAATTATGGTACAATCATTGATCTAGTATGTATATAGCAGCATAATTTTGCATTATAGAAAAATACACTTTTTTGATCTTATTGAGGGCTGGTAAAGTGTCCTAACAGTGATATATTACCTGTTAAATCATTTTTTTCCTACAGCCTCTTTTTCTCTTTCTGATATTTTTATTATATCATGGAAGAATCTTATACATCTTAGATGTCTTATATACCATCTATGTTACATAAGAATGTTTCTACAAGCACAGGTACACAGATATTACCAAGTAAACCTATAAAAATGATGGTGGAAGAACAATAATGAGAGTTAAAGATTTTGTATCATTATCATTTTCTATTCCTTTTATTTCAATAATTCTATTAGATGCGTATTTAAAGCAATTTCTCATTACCGAATTGCTTTATGAAACAAACATCCACTTTTATGGGCAGATCCAGGGAACAGCTGTCACATAATCATACTTCAGAATTTTCAGTACAGCACAGCAATTATAAAGCAGGACACTCTGTTTAATATATCTGCCATGTAATCAGTTTCCATGGTTGTTTCGGCCAAAATTACGTGCATTAAAATTTTGTAGGAAAAACATCTTTATTGAGCAGGAAATTATTTTTAAATGGATTTGCATTAAGTAAAACAATTTTTTATAATCATAATACTATTTTTGAAAGGATACCACAAATTAGTTTTGCTTGAAAAAGACTATCACAATAATTTCAGAAGTAAATGTAGGGTAAAAGTCTCTTTTTTTTTAATGAAAAATAAATACTAGCTTTTTCAAAATTCCAATTTCTAAAAATTTCTGAGAAGTCATTGATGGGATGATAACATCATTGAATGAAGGACTGTGTAAATACTGAACAGCTACAGTATAAAAGTCAGTGGATAGTCATTTTTAATATATTTGTGTTTAATTTCTATATAAAATTTACTATGTGCTGTAAAAATAATAATTCATTTAATCTTAATATTAGTACTGTTGCCAGAATTTCTCTCTGCTAGTAGTTGATCTCAGAGATTCAAAGAATGAACCTACAGACCATTGTGATAAGCAACAGGGTAGTTTATCATCAGAAAAAGGAATAGAGAAGGAAAGACAGGTACCAGAAGCTCCAGCAGCAAAGGGGGAGACCAAAGTGGGAAGCCCCCCATGTCTTCAGTCTAGGGCAATGTTTTTCAACCTTTTTTATCTCACAATGTTGCCAGAATTTCTTTCTTATGCCAAGCCCTTGATGTCAGGGTTTGGAAAATGGAACCAGAGATCATGCAGATAAGTGACAACAAAGAGTTTATTGACAGGGAAAAGGTTGTGAAGCATGATAAGCAAAAGAGGAGGAAACAAAAGTAGGGGAACAGAGTCTTTGGCAGTGGAGTGGGGGAACCCAAGTGGGAAGCCCCTGTATCTTCAGTCAGAGGTGTAAATTCTGCTTTTCTGGCTGGGAGTTTTGGGGAAGTATACCACAATTTTCCACAGGTCTGTGGTTAAAAATAATCTTAAAATTAGCTCAGGAAAGGAGTCCTTGAAGTTTTTCCCTCAAGCAAAGAATTAGGATGTGTGTTCCCTACTCCAGGAAGAACTAGCCACAAACAATCAGGATGCTTTTTTCATGACCTTGCTTGACTGTGGCCCAGTTGTGTCTAGAGATAGGGGTGTGAGGAGACTGATTTTTGAGATCACCCAGGCCTATATAATTAAGGTACCTGTCCAGGCTTTAATGGGGGAATTCTGTATTAATACTACGAAAACATGATAATTATTTTTGTTTTATAGATCAGATAACTGAAGCACAAAGGTTAAGTAATTTGCCAAAGGATGTACAGCCAGTACATGGTAGACCTGAAACTTGAAATTATGTATCATGATTTCAGAGTCTGCTCTCAAGTAAGGATTTATGTTACCTGAGTACTAAGATAAATTAGAAAAGAAAACCTGAGAGCCTATCATTGTTAGCTCATACAATCAAAAACTTTTCTACATAATGCAGAGTACAATGTGAAGAATGAAATGAAAAAAGAGAGTGAACATGATTAATGAAACTTGAATGATTAAAATTGAAAATAGTATGGAAAGAGGTTATTACATAGAAATTTAAAAAATTATCCAATGGTCACAAAATAAACTAACCTTATTTTATTTTACAGATTATAACAGACAGATTCTTTATCAGCTGCAAGCATATATATACACACACATACACATACATTATATTTTGAAAATATTACTCACTCATATCCCTTTTCCTATTTGTAATAGTAATCTAAACTAAATAAAAATAAATAAATCTTAGAAAGTGTAGCATTATATTAAAAAACCTCTTTATGTACCATAAAACTAAACATATGCTAAAAATTAAAAAATGTATCTTGGAAATAATCTTTTTTTAATCAGGCTTTTTTTTTTCTCCAATTAATCTCTTTCCTTTAAAAATAAAAGAAAATTTACTGTAAAAGTGATATATTTTAAAATAGGTTACATTTTTAGGATAAGTTTAATTAGCAAGTCTTACAGTATTATTGATTTTTCTTTAATTTTAAATGCAAAATAATTTATGATTAAGAACTAACTTATGTTTGAAATATGTTAATTTTATCTAAATAATGACATGACTAAACTTACAAAAGTTTAAAAAAAAATAGTCAAAATCTGAAGCTTGCATCCTTGCCAACCTTCATTTCATCCTCCTTCTCATTTATTGTTTTCTGTTTTTTAATACCTCAGTAAACAGTAAACTTAGTATGTTTAGAGTGAGAAGTTTAAAAATGATTTATTCCTCAAACAATTCATTTGTCCACCTATAATAAGCATACTATGGTAGTTAATTTTATGTGTCAATGAAATCAGACCATGGTGGGCCAGATACTTTGTCAAATGTTATATTCTATGTTTCTGTGAGGGTGTTTTGGATGAGTTTAACATTTAAAACAATAGACTGAATAAAGTAGATTGTTCTCCTTAATGTGTGTGGGCTTCACTGAATCAGTAGGTCTGACTAGCACAAACAGCTGACCCTCTCCTGAGTAAGAAGGAATTCCCCTTGGCTGACTGATTTTGAGTCAAAACATCAGTTTTTCCTACCTTTAGACTACAATTGAAACTGGATTTGGGGGGAAAGAGCTCAGGGGAAAAACCCTTATGCTGCAAAATTATATCCTACAAAAATATCCTTCAAATATGAAGGAAAAATAAATAATTTTTTAGTAAGCAAAAGTGAGGAATTGTATCAGCACCAGACATGTTGGAAAGGAAGAAATCAAATTATTCTTATTGCTGATGATATGATCTTAATGTAGAGAAAACTAAAGATACTGCAAAAAACAATAAGAAATAATTAGCAAATTCCATAAGTTGTAGGATACAGAATCAATATACAAAATAAACAGCATATCTATCTGCCAACAGTAAACAATCTGAAAAAGACACAATGAAAATAATCCCATTTATAATAGCTACAAACACAATAAAATGCCTAATAATAAACTTAATCAAAGAAATGAAATGAAGGGAGCAGAGCAAGATGGGGAACCAGAAGGATCACTCAGCTGAGCTCTCCCAGAATGACTAGGGGAAAAAGAGAGATGGGGATGGGGACCTTACCCAGAGTCATAGCCCAGGGAGCACAGCAAGTAGATGGTGAGCTGGATAAAATATATGATCCAGAACAGTGGAAATCTGGTGAATTACCCAAGTGATTGCAACTGGCTAGGATTGGCTGACTCCAAACAGAGGTCTGGGATGAGAGGAAGGCCTTCTAGAGTTTTCAATTGTTGGGGGAAGCTGTGCAATGAGTGGAAATCTTGGAAGAGTGGGTAGACTTGAACAGTATACAGAAACCAGATTTGAATGCTGGCTGGAGTGGATTTGCCATAGGTTTTGTGACTGGTGAGGCAGCCATACTGAGAAGGTCTTGGTGGCCAGGGTCTGCAATTGTGGGAAGGTTGGGGGAAGATCTTAGCAGGGACATAAAGCATAGCCATTTTAATTTCACTTATTGAGACTCCACTATTGGGACAGGTTGAGGGACTCCCACATCCTGTAGGGAGCCAGACCTCATATGATCTGAGAATGTTTCCAGTGCTCTGCAGTGATGAGGTAATGAGGAAAACAAAGAAAGACAATAGAAACAGAGTTGAATTTACAGAGTGGACCCAGGAGACCAATGCCCTTCATGCAAGAGAAAGTGAAGACTTCGAAATCCAGATGCACTGGATTTCTCTTGATTAGTTAATGGGTATTTGCAACAACAACATACATTATCTGTGCAGTTTCTCATGCCCTAATTCTAGATTACCCACCCAATAACCTTTAGCTATTTTTATTACATTTACTTCTTAAGATACTTATCAATCACAAACAGGATTACAGAAAACAAAGGAAATGGGAGCATGGATTTTGGAGCTAGATGCCACCCAGTTAATCTTTTGTTTTCTGCAGGGAAGATTAGTTGATGCTTCACTCAACTTTTGGAGCTGGGAGGAACAAAGCTGTATCCTCTTATCCTCTTATCTCCTCATAAGAACTAATTTTTCTTGCTCAGAAAAAGTTAGTGGCACGTGTTGCCCCAAATAGCTCCCCAAGCTCTTTGAGGCCCATAGATGGGCCCTTGTGGACCTTTTTCCTGGGGTTCTTTCTTACTCCACGTAGGCTATTGCAGACCTCTTCCTGAAGTACTTTGATGGTCATGCCAAGCTGTCTCCTGAAGCCCCCAGGATAGTGTGTTCTTTTTGAAGGCTCATGTCCGCTTCCATTCTTCAGTGTACCTGACCTTAATCACACAACCTTTTGTATAGTCATTCCATTATTATATCTATCAAACACTATTTCCATAATCCTAACTTCCCTAATGTTTACCCACAGCACCCCATGGGAACTGGAGTCAGGGGACACTGACAGACCTGACTGCAAAGGATTCTTGTGAGCTTTAAGATCGAAACTCAGCAGGGTCTGAATGTTGAGGAAACAATCAGGAGATTACCAAAGGCAGCTAAGTTTGCAATAAGGACCATAGAGAATGCTGGCTGTACTCTCTGTCTCCTAAAAACCCCACAGTGCCACCTAGGGTCTCTGTGACACATTGCAACACACTGTCATCAAGAGCAAGGACTTCTGTTTGAAACAAAGGAGGCAGTGAAATGTAAAAAGGAGGACATGGAGGGAGATGAACAAGAAGAAAGAACACATGAGGAGGAACCAACAGAAAAATTCAGGCAACATGACAAACCAAAATAGAGGAACTCCCCCAAGGGTCCATGAGGCAGCTACTACAGAAGTCTCCACCTATATAGAATTCATGAACTTTAGTAAAAGGTGAAAGATTTATATGAACTGAAGAGAAACCAGAGTATGGAAAAATAGTTCTTCATTTTGTGTGGAATCAAAAACAAAAAAAAACCTGTATAGCCAAGGCGATTCTTACTAATGAAAACATAGCTGGGGACATCACCCTACCAGCCTTCAGGTTATATTAGAAGTCCACAGTAATCAAAACAACATGGTATTGCACAAAAATAGAGACATAGGCATATGAAACAGGATAGAAAACCAAGAGATAAAACCAATCTCTACTTGCCATCTAATCTTTAATAAACCCAACAACACAGACAGTGTGGAAAAGAATCCCAATTCAATAAATGGTGCTGGGAGAACTGGAAAACAACATATAAAAGACAGAAACTGGACCCACATCTTTTACCACTTACAAAAATTGACTCAAGATGGATAAAAGATTTAAATCTATGACAACAAATAATAAAAATCTTAGAAGAAACTGCAGGGAAAATTCTTGATGATGTTGGACTGGTGAAATATTTTATAATAAGACTTCAGCAGACACCTCAACAATAGCAAAAAATTAATAAATGGGACTTCATTAGATTGAAAACCTTCTTCAAAGCTAAGAACAAAACAAGTAATGCCAAAAGACAACCTTCAAAATGGAAAAAGATATTTTCTGGGTGTCAATCTGACAAAGGGTTGATAACTAGAATCTACAGAGACCTCAAATTAATTCACAAAAAAAGAGGAATCAATCCCATCTACCACTGGGCAAGAGATAGGAACAGAACCTTCTTTGATGAAGACAGATGAATGGCTAACAAATATTTGAAAAAATGCTCATCATACCTAATCATCAGAGAAATGCAAATCAAAACTACCCTGAGATATCACCTAACCTCAGTGAGAATGGCCACATCAAAAAGTCTCAAACCTACAGATACTGGTGTGGGTGTGGAGAGAAGGAAACACTTTTACACTGCTGCTGAGACTGCAAACTAATATAACCTTTTTGTAAGGAAGTATGGAGAATCCTCAAAGATTTCAGATTAGATCACCCATTTGATCCTGCAATCTCATTACTAGACATCTACCAAGTAGAAAAAAATTCCTTGTATCATAAGGACATGTGCACTAGACTGTTTATTGCAACTCAATTTGCAATCTCCAAAATGTGGAAACAGTCAAAATGTCCACCAATCTAGGAATGGATTTAGAAGCTGTGGTATATGTATATTATGGAATATTACTCAGCCATTAAAAAGATGGAGACTTCACATCTTTTGTATTAACCTGGTTGAGCTGGAACACATTCCTCCCAGTAAAATGTCATAAGAATGGAGAAGCAAGAATCCAATATACTCAATTCTAATATGAAGCCAGTAGATGATCTAATGCATACCCTCATAAGAAAAAAAAATCAAATCAATTCAAAGTGCAGGGCAGGGTAATGAGGGAAAGGAGACAGGAGGGAGGCATGTGGGTTACTGTGTATGGCACACCTCCTGGGTGTGAGTCACAATTATAAGAGGGATTTTACTTAACAAATGCAATCAGTGCAACCTAATTCTTTTACTCTCAATGAATAAAATGAAAATTAATTATTCAGATGCCTATCAGCTGCTAAAAACATATAGTACAGCTCTTGCCCTCCAAGTCAGGGGAAAAATGCCATTGTGGAATGAACTTTCTAATTCCTCTGGGCTTCAAAATAAATGAACTAGAGGGAATTAAGAATGCTTCTGAATCCATTCTGTATCTACTATTTTTCTTTGGTTAAGAGCCAAACAAATAGAGGTAGCCTCCAGAGGTCCTGAGCTCCTCAGCAATGGTTTTGACCCCATGGCACTGGAGGGCCCTCTGAAAACCTGGTCTCTCTTACAATTTATTCATCTCCTATTCCTAAGCCTCCTTTACTTATCTTTACAGACCCCTGCTGCTCTCTCTTTTCTTGTGGTTTGCATGCTTTGTTTGAATGTTGTTAAAGGATTGCTTTGTATACTTAAGTCAAGTTTGTACCAACTCTTTCTGTTATATTTCAGATGTTGTAAATGTATTTCAAAAGAAATATATACTATTCATTGCCTTTTCTTCTAAAATTTTATTAAATTGGTTCTTCAACAAATTTGTTAGAGCCAGAATTGTGTTTATGGCTAGAATAATGAGAGACCAAAAACTCAGCCCTGAAGAGAAAGGGCAAAACAATTTCCTGGTAGGGCTTCTTTGAGTGACCAAGAACTTCACAGTGTAGCCAGGGGCAACTCCTTGAGGTGAGAGTGGCCCTATAGGGAATTCTCCCACAAATTAATTAAAAGATAGCTTGTCCAGGAAACGCATATGAGAGCTTATCACTCAGTGTTTTGAAGTTTTAGATTTCCAGAGAGAAAAACCGAGACAATGAGAGGACAGAACTGGCTTGTTGGGTAATGCCCCAAGAAGATAAGGATCACATTTCAATCCACCCACACTCTAAACTCTAGACTACAGTTCAGTCTGTTCTTAAAAAAAAAAAAAATTGAAATAAACTTTAAAAATGAAGAAAGGCAAAGAAAAATAACCTGGGTACCTTATTTTCTTTTCTGGTCTATTGGTGTAAATAGAAATGTTCAAAGCCATGCCAGATTTTTTAAAACTTCAGCCTATTTAATTTTTCTTTTTTTTTTTTTTTCTATTAGTTTAGACGAGAAGATTCAAAATCATTCTAGCTTTCTCTAAGACTTCAGTTAGTTGTAAGTAATTCCAATGTAAAAATTTTAAAATGTCTCTCAAACCTATTTCTCTCAACTCTGATTTTTTTACTGAGTTTGACTATTGCTGTCTTGCTAACTTTTCAGAAAGAGAAGAGTATAGAAAAGAGCATTTAAGACCTGCTCATGATAAAAAAAAAAAAAAAGCCTGTTTATTTTCCTTTGTAACTGGGAATTTTGAAGAAGCATGTAAACAAGAATGAGCACCACCCAGCTGTTTTCTCCAGGGTCAGCTTCATCCCCTCTTTGATTGACAAGTATATTCTCAATGGCAGGTGCAGAAAGGAGCAGAACTTTTAGCAGGTGGGACCAGGTTCTAGGTACCAGATTTTTTGGTCTTTGCTGCCTTCAAGCAATAAACATAGGAGAGCCTGTGAGTACAAAGCACTATACTGGTAATCATGACTAAATCAAGGCAAGTGCATGCACTGGGGAGGCCAGGGTCCTCAGGAATTCTTCTCCAAGCATCAGAAGGAGGCTTGCTTCCTTTTGTTTGGCTGGAAGGCTTCCTAAGGTTGGTCACAGGATTCTTTGACAACCCAGGAACAAAAAGGGTGAGATTGAGTAAGATGTTGGATGTTTGTTTTTTCCCTCAGATGGCAAAAAAAAAAAAAAAAAAAAAAAAGATAGCTCTAGTAATAGCACTACAGCAAGCAGAAACCATTCAGGAGCAGAGAGAGCCCGAAGAACTAAGAATAAGTGTTTCTAATGTGATCAGACTGACTAAGAAAAATTGCTCCAGGTAACACTGCCTGCCTGGCAAGCCATGGCATCTTGTCCAGAATGCTATGATGATCTCTGGAGAGCTCTCTAGAGGTAAAGGCTCCAGGGACAGTGACCCGCATTAGCCCCTGAACTGGACTGAGGGAGCCTAGGGCAGTTTCTTACGGCTCCAGCATATGTGATCACCCCTCAAGAGCCCTAGGTCACCCTCATCAAAAGAGACTGTGCTAGAATTTCTCCTGCACACTAGAGTCACCTTTTCTGTACTCCTCTCTAACCCTGGTCTTCTCTCTCCCAAATCTGTAAGTGTATAGCGAGTGTCTGGAAAGACATTTTCCAAATTCTTCTCTCAGCCTTTAAGCTGTAAGTGGAGAAAACTGTTTTTTTACACCTTTCTAATCATGCCTAAAAGTCCTGTTTCCCTTTTAGCAAAGGACATACTAAGTAAAGTGGTAAAAATCATTTATAACCCATATTATGCCTTCTCTTATTAGAAACAGAAATTAACCCAGAAGTATGGGCTGAGAGAGAAGTGGAAAGAGAAAAATATGCTCAGTGAGTCTAAATTAATTTAAAATATCACCATCTAGTCTCCCAGGTATACAAAGACAAAGTAAGTATCTAGATGAAGATTGTCAAATGGATTTTATTCATGAGCAAAATCCTAAAACCTACCACTTCCTACAAAAGTGGTTCATAAAAAGAATCAACCACAGTATTATCTACACTTGGTGAGCCTAAAAATAATTTGAAGTTGTTATTGAGAAACCAGCAAAGAGAGTGTTAATGTAGTTTTCTTTCTAAATCATTGGCTTTGTTATTTCCAACCTGACTTGAATGAGACTGTAATTAACTCCCTCATCTCACTCTTCTACTCTTGCCTTTGAATATGCTTATCATATTTGTGCCTTCCAGAGATGATGTCATCAGACCACAAACAATAAAAATAGTTCCAGTTCAAGACCTGATTCTATTGCAGACCTCTGGATTTTCCTCCTCCAAAGAAACCCCGAGTGCCCCCTTTATCCTTGTCTGATCCAACAGGAAGCAGTTAAGACTGAGCTGACATCTATGTTCTCCTGATAGTAATTAAAGTTTGTACTCAGATAAGGAGAATTGACACAGTGTTTTCCTCATTTAGGGATGGACAAAGACCCTTATTTTCTACTCACAAGAAAACAGATTTTTTTCTCTCCAAACTATACTTACTGAATATAAGTAAGACAGGAGAAAAGCAGTTTTTTCAGCATTTCATGTAAGCTAGGCCCCTTCTGGAGTGTAACTCCTGTCACTTTTTCCCAGAGATGGAAGAACTACATTCATTTGTTAATATCCATATTCATTCCATCATCAACATTGAAGTCTGCCAAGTCCCAGCCAAAAGTAATTCTCTAGGTCTCCCTATATACAAAACAGTATAAATCAGCTAGACAAAAAAAACTCACATAGGGATTTCCGTCTTAGCTCTCCCTTCTTCTGCCAGAGGCTCTGGTGCCTTTCCTTCCTTCCCTATTCCTTTCTATCTAATAAATTCTGTCTTATCAGTGATCTCTGTGGTCCATGGGTTCATTCTTCAAATCTCTGAGACAAGAACCTACTGAAGAAAGTAATTCCTGAAAGAATAGCACAACAAATTATAATCAATAATAAATTAGGGTATATTTTAACATAAGTAAACATTACGTTTCTAACATAATAAAATGTTAAATGCCTCAGGTGATGGACACCCCACTTACCCTGATTTGATTAATTCAATTGTATGCCTGTATTAAAACATCACATGTTTTCTATAAAGATATATAATTATTATGTAGCCATAATAATTAAAAATTAAAAATCAAGAAAAGAGAAGCCAATGATGGTATTTTATAGCATTGAAGCATGGAGAATTAAAGTCAAGTTTGGGCTCCTAAAGATCTCAAATTAATCTGTTTCAAATGAGCATGGATCCCTTAAGGTTTTTTGGTCAGAAGCAAGAGAAAGCAATTTCATCCTAATTCAGAAAACATTTTTATGCAATCCAGTGCTGTCATAAGTAAGCACCCTACTTTACAGTATTTCTCTTGATATTTGAATTATTCTATAACAGCATATAAAATTCCTTCAGTTAACTTAAAAGATTCAGAGACAAGATTGCTAAAAAATTGCTCTAAAAATGCATATCATAGAAAGTTACTTCCTCACATCAGTATTTACATGACAGTCTCAAAGTTGATTAGTTACCTATTTTAGTGTGGATAAATAATCCAAATGTCTCACATTTCTCAGAGGATCTATTGCTTGTTCCCATTGGTGAAACTGTTTTGTTTTGTTTTTTAAATGGTCTTATTTAATTGTAAGCAAAGGAAACAAATTTTGACCAAACTGAGAAAAAAAAATATTTAATAGGATTCTAGGCATTTCACAAGTAATAACTTAACAAATTTGGTCATGAAAGAGATATAGCAGCACTGGTGACCTAGTTCAAGGGTCAGAAAACTTTTCCTTGTGGGGTCTAGTAGTAAATATTATAGGCTTATGGGTATTTGATTTCTGCCACCGTAGTGTGAAGTAAGCTATTAATATATGCAATAAGTAAACCAGTAAGCATGGCTATGTTCCAAGAAAACTATTTACAAAAATAGAAAGATAATGCTGGTTTGCTGAAACCTATTCTACATGATAGCAATCAACAAATGTGTTCTTAATTTTCTTTGTGTCATTCTGTTCAAGATTTTAAATTACAGAAGAAGCACTAATTGGACTGAGCATTTACTTCCTTTCTGGAGCTAAACTGAGAGTTTTATTGGTTATATCTTCATCGGGGCATAGACTGGAGTAAGGGTAGTGGAAATTATGTGATGATGTTTTTAGTGGAAGAAGGAATGGACACTGAGATCATATTTTGATTTATATAATTCTACAGAGAATGCACATTATTTGCCATTCTTAATGAAAGAAGTGATGTAAAAGCCTGAACATTGTATTTCTGGAAATTCAAAATTCAAATTTTTAACAGTTCATGAATGAAAGTGAAGATCTATAACATGTTGCCATTGACGATGTGCCTGGCAATGAAATGGATGAGAAGCAGAAGATGTTTAGATACTGAAGAAACTTCTCCAATGGCCCAACATATAAACCTCAATAAAAGAGATCACAAATATTTTAGGTATACTTAATTGCATTTTAAGTAGAAAATTTTATGTTCTGAAAGTATTTTTACATTCATTAGAGGTTTTCAAGTCTTATAAACTGCTATTCTACCAAATCTACACAGAATACTTTACATTGCTTTTAGGCAAGCAAGGATGAAATCTTTAAAAATGTAATGATTTTTAGAGACAAAGGTTCTGTGATACATATGTAGTATAACTCTATTGAATTCAATCAGGATTTGCATTATCCTGAAAAGCTGTATCCTATTTAAAGAGTTTTTAATTACAAGGTCTGATGCATCACACCAATAGTTTTATATACAAAAATATTTTTTAGTTTAAGAAATCAACTTAACTATTTCAAGCAATTCAGGCACAAATAATGTTTTCAGATGGCATATAGACGAGTCGTGTCAAATTGTTTAAATTTTGAATAATTTGAAACATGTGTTGATAGAGGAACAAATGGAATGCCAGATTTTACTATGTTAATTATCACTGGTAAAAAACTAACACACAGGTATTTGGCTCCTCTTTGTTGAAGTCTATTTGAAGAGAGCTGGATTTCTCAAAGTTTGAAAAAACATGTAATATATTTAACATAAAAAGTTTTTTCACTATTAATTATTTACAATATTACTATATCTTGGTCTTACTGTTCATTAAGAAGATTAAATAATTAAAACTTTAACTGGAAATATGTCTATTGTTATATATTTTGTTTGGTGTCATTAAGGTTTTATTAATCTAGCATCTTTATGTATATTTGTTTATAGGATGGGAGCAGTTTACAATTTCTATAATCAATTTTTTATTTTCAAAAGTCTAAATGCCTGAGACTGCTTCCAATAAGTACTGGAAAAATGGCATTACATCATTCTGTTAGCACTTGTTTTAATCATTAATTCACTGATTTATTTATTCATCTATCACATGAAATAAATTTGAATATAATATAATACCCACTCTCAAAGAATATTTAGCCTCATGAAAGACTAAAATGGTGAACTATTTTTTTGCTTGTTCTTTTTTTGAGACAGAGTCTCACTTTGTTGCCCTAGAGTAGAGTGCTATGGCATCACAGCTCACAGAAACTTTCAGCTCTTGGGCTTAGATGATTGTCTTGCCTCAGCCTCCTGAGTAGCTGGGACTACAGGTACTCCTCACAATGCTTGGCTATTTTTTGTTGTAGTTTGTCCTGGGCTGGGTTCAAACTCACCACCCTTGGTATGTGGGGCCAATGCCCTATTTACTGAGCCATAGGTGTCCCCTAAAATGGCGAATTCTTACATTGTTTCTTACAGCTATAGTTCTATAAAAATAGAGTCCTTTTGTTCTGTATTATTTTTGGTCAAGTAATACACTGGCCATCTTAAAAATATTGACTACATAGTTGAACCAATCATATTTCATCTCAATATTATTATTGCTATTAATTAATTCCATACATTTAATTTTCTCATTATAATTCTTATTCCTTTTATTATTTCTTACTGGGTCAAGAATTATTCTAAAATTCAGTGGTATAAAATAACCATTTGGTATGCTCACAGATACACTAGAGCAATCTGAAATTTAGACAGCAGAGGGAAAAACTTTCTGTTCAATGATGTTTGAGACTCAACTAACAATTTAAAGGCTAAAGTGGACTCTACGCCTGGAGTTGGCTCATCTGAGACTTTTCACTAGCGTATATGTTGGCTGATACTTGCAATGGGCTGGTACCTTAGCTTGGCTTACATTCAATAACCTCTGTCCATAGGGTCTTTCGATAAGTCTGGGTTTTTCTAGAAGAATAGAAAGAATATTTCTTAAAGAATAGAACCTGACAGTGATTTCATTTCTATTTGAACCTAGCCTTATAAAATGTGCCATGTGACTTCTACCATATTCTATTTAACTGAGGCAATTACTAAGTTATATACACACATACACAATTACTAAGTATATATACACACATACATATCTTATGGAGCATGTGTGTGGGGGGAATACATTTGACCCATAGAATGGAACAGGTATAACAATAATGATAATATAATAATAATAATAACAACCTAAATATTAATTCAAAATGAACAGCAACCTAATTTTAAAATGAGAAAAACACAAAAATAGACAGTTTGTAGAAGAGGAAATAATAATTATTTAAAATATTTGCAAAAATACTTAACCTCGGTAACATGATAAGCAAAGATAAAACATGTTTTTTATTTCAAATTAATATGATAGTTCAAATTTTTTAGGTTACATTGTTTACAATTCTAAGGTAAAGTTCAAGTTGTAGTTGAGCCTTTCACGCAGGGGGCATGCTGACCACCCTCACATTGTGCACATTAAGTAAGATCCTGCCAATTTCTCTCCTTCCTTTTGCAAATTGAGCCTCCCCCTCCTTTCATTTCCCTCCCCCTTGCTAAACTATATTTATGTTTTATCATTCTTGTAGGCATGTAGCTGCTTATATATGGGATTCATATTAGTTTTGAGTACATTGGGGTTTTTTCCTATTCTTGAGAGATTTTACTAATAAGAATGTGTTTCAACTCCATCCAGGTAAACACTAGATGTAAAGTCTCCATCTTTTCTTACGTTTGCATAGTACTCCTTGGCATATGTATGCCACAGTTTGTTAATCCATTCATGGGTTGATTGGGTATTTGGGTTGTTTCCATGACTTGGTAATTGTGAACTGAGCTGCAATAAACATTTTGGTCCAAGTGTCTTTATGGTTAAATGATTTTTGTTCTTCTGGATAGATATCTAGCAATGGAATTGTAGGATAAAATGGAAGGTTGACTTCTAGTTCTTTAAAAATTCTCCATACTTCTTTCCATAAAGGTTGTATTAGTTTGCAATCCCATAACAGTGTAAAAGTGTTCCTTTCTCTCCATATCCATGCCAGAATCTGCAGCATGGGGATTTTGTGATGTGAACTAATCTCTCTAGAGTTAGGTGATATCTCAGAGTGATTTTGATTTGCATTTCTCTGATGATTAGATGACAAGCATTTATTCATATTTGTTGGTTGTTTGTCTGTCATCTTTAGAAAAGTCCATCACCAAAATAAATGCACTCAAGAAGTAAAGAACAAACCCTAACTTCCACAATGGCACAAGGGTAAAAGTAAGCTCTAGAATTCTGATAAATAAGATGGCCAAAACTCCAACATATTTACTGATTCTCTCAATAAACATGAATGGCTTGAATTCTTCTCTAAATAGGAACAGGCTGACTGACTGGATACAAAAGCTCAAGCCCAGTATCTGTTGCCTTCAAGGCAAACACCTAACCTTAATGGATAAAAGAAGATTCAGGGCCAAGGGATCTTAAATAATAATCTAGGCAAATAAAAACCATCAAAAAAGCAGGGGTTGCAATCTCATTTGTAGATACTATTGGATTTAAACTAACAAAAATAAAAGAAAGACAAGGATGCACACTACATACTGGTCAAAAAAAAAAATACAAAAAAAAAAAAAAAGAGAGAGAGAGAGAGAGAGGCATGCAAAATGAAGAAATTTCAATAATTAATTTTATGCACCCAACCTAAATGCTCCTTGATTCATAAACAATCTCTAAATGATCTTAACAACATGATATCTTCCTATACTATAATAGTTGGACATTTTAACACTAGAAACTAAACAAAGAAATAATGGACTTAAAAATGACTCTAGAAAAAATGAATGCAGCAGACATATACAGAACATTTTATCCTAATAAAACTGAATACATATTCCTCTCATCAGCTGATGGACCAGCCTCCAAAATTGACAATATCTTAGGACAAAAGTCTAAACTCAACACATTGAAAAGAATAGAAGTCATTCCTTGTACCTTTTCAAACCATCATGTAATAAAAGTTGAACTGAAGAGAAATAGAAATTGTCATACCTAAATAAAGTCAGGGAAACTAAATAAACTCATGTTGAATAATAGCTGGGTCAAAGATGAGATTAAGAAGGAGATCATTAGATTTCATGAACAAAACAATAATCAAAACAAGCTATCAAAACGTGTGGAATACTGCAAAGGCAGTCCTAACAGGGAAATTTATAACATTAAAACAAATCAATAACATTTATAACATTAAAACAAATCAATAACATAAGGGCCATCTCAAGAAACTGGAAAAAGAATAATAATATAATGCCAAGCTCAGCAGAAGAAAAGAAATAACCAAAATTAGAGCAAAATGAAATGAAATTGAACAGAAGAATCCTTTGGAAAATCAGCAAAACAAAGAATTGGTCCTATGAAAAGATTTATAAAATCCGTAAACCCTTGGCCAGATTATCCAGAAAAAGAAAAGTAAGATATTGAATAACTTCAGTCAGAAACAATAAAGGAAAAATAACAACAGATATCACTGAAATACAAAAGATCTTCAACAATTACTACAAAAATCTCTCTGCCCCAAAATATAAAAATGTAGAAGAAATGGACCAGTACCTAGAATCATGCCACTTTCCTAAACCCAATCAGAAAGAATTAGAAAGTTTGAATACACCTTTATCAAGTATTAAAATTGCATCAACAATATGAAATTTTCCAAAAAAGAAAAACCTTGGGCCAGATGGTTTCATACCAGAATTCTACCAAAAGTGTTAATAGTACACTGACTCAGGTGGAATATGGAAAACGCGTGCTTTTCTCTTTTCTTGATAGGTTTACATGTTTGCAACTTGTATCTTTGTTTATTATCACTGAAATCACCCAGTTGACAAGTGAAAGACAAGTGACAGAAGCACCCCACATGTTCTAGAATCAAAGATCTTATTTTTCTCCAATTTGCAGTATCTCCAAAGGGTGTAGCATTCTCTAGAAAATATAACATTCTCTAGATTTTATTATAATGTGCTTGATAAATTAGAGAACTATCTTTCATGTTTAATATTTCTTTTGAGCACTGAGTATTTATTAGCTCTTCATAATTGCCTTTAAATGAAAAATGAAAACTCTTAATATACTCAGTTGTTGGTGTTTATAGTTTCTTATTAATACATCATTCAAATATTTAGTTCTCCTACTTTATTATCAGTCACATATTTTATAACTAATTATACTTATTTTAAAATAAATTATCTAATATTTAATTTGCATTTAATGTTTTTTAGAATCTTCTCTATAATAAAAACAAAGTGATACTTCTTCACCATGATTAATGGATGTGAAGGAAAGAGTGTAAATAAACTCTTACAGTCAATGAATACCTTGAAAATGCTAAGTCAAATATTAATACTTTAAGAAAAATTATAGTTAATGTGAGATTTTTATGTATATAACTTAAAATTATTATGTGTTATAAATGTGTATTGAGAAATATGTTTATATGATTATGATATATTCTATAATATATAAATAGTATACCACTTCTTAAAATATTTAAAATGCATAAGTTATCTTAAATAGAAAATTTATATACTCCTATCTTGAAAACTAATTCCCTTTTTCAAATAAGTGCTATAAAATGGGAATTTAGCTAATACTTATGTTTCCATAAGAAATAAACTATGAAATTTGTTATTTTCATGGCTTAATAGCATTTACATAGTTGAAATAAAATTAAGCATGTTAAATACCACTACAATCCCTCTATTGTTACCAAATAAAGAAAAAAAAGTTTTCACTTTTAAAAAAGTAGAAAATCAAAAGAATAATAGAACAAAATTCTACCAACAAAAAATAACTATCATTAATATATTGGTACAAATAATCCCTTAGTTTTATTTAAAAATAAATATTTTAAATCTTGATAAAACCACATAGAAATATAATTCTTTCACATTCACTAATTACATCTTTCACATTCACTAATTACATCTTTATACTTACATCTTGTAAGTATAAATTACAAGAACTAAAATTGTGGCAATTTTACATCAAAGTGAAAGGAAACACCAAAATCTAGGAAGAAGAAGGAAAACAGGCAGCCTCCATGGCTAGGGCCAACCAGGAATCAGGAGTATTTCTCCCAGACAGGAGAAGGTGAGTATCTTTCTAGGGTTCACTTTACCATTCTTTGGGGAGTCAGTCATAAGATACAGGCAACAGAAGAGGACTTTTATCCTCCCAACCATAGAATCTAACCTACAGAGCAGATGGGAGATGTAAGAGGGTTCTGCTCCAGGGAGGGGATATAGTTTTCATCCCTGCCCTTTCTAAGACCTAACTGGATACAGCAAAACATCATTGCTGATCCTAGCTCCTAACAGAACTTTGTGTGGCCCAGGGAACTCAGGTGTATGGAAACTTGGGCTGCTGCTTGCAAAACCAGGGCATAAACAGGGGTTGGCTCTTGCAACTAGACTGAGAAGCAAGCATGCAAGGGGCTGCAGGTAGAAGTGCTGGAAGCAGACACCTCACCTGGGACTTGACCATAATAAAATTTGCCATGGAGGCTTGGTCTTGAGCATGGTGGAGGTTCTTATGGCCTGGAGCTAAGTTGCTGACAAGTTGCAAAATACCATTCCTGACTAAATGGTCTGGTTGGCTATGATAGCTGAAATGAAGAGGAAGCCCCACAGGGACTAGGGCATGAGATGGATATAAGTCTCCCTCTATGCTCCCTTTGGCCTCTGCCCTCACTCCCCACAAAATCTGTGGCCGCTGGGACTAAACCAATCCTTCCATTGAGAGATCTAAGCATTTTACTAGAAGCCTGACATTTGCTCTGCTCCCTGTTTCGGCTGGTGCATGCACATGCCATTGGTGGACCTGAGAGCAAGTTTTCCCAGTCTGGCTCTGCTCAGAGCCTATTCCCATGCACCTCAAGATATGGTATGGGACTTAGGATCCTGGGGGTTTCATAGCCCAAACCACCACCCAGGGTACAAAAGGAATACCACACCTGGGAATAGAGTTTGACATAAACACCCTACCCCTACCTCATCAGCAGGATCCTACCTATAATTACCACCTACTGGCTTGGAAGTGGTGCAACCACCACCAACACAATTGCAGAGTGCTTGGAATCCAGGAGAATGCTTCATCACCACTGCTACCATCATCACTTACGCCATGTCTGCTTCCCAGAAGCTTGAACAAATGTTGTACTCATTAAATAACTTCTGATCATGTTATTACCCTTCTGTGTGTGGCAATCCAATTTTCCTAGCACCATGTATTGAAAATGATGTCCTTTTCCTCACACATGTTCTAGCTGACTTTGTCAAATACCAGTTAGTTATAGATATATGACTTTATTTCTGGGTTCTCTACTCTATTCAATTGATCTATGTGCATTTTTTATTTTTTGAGAAAGACTCTCACTCTCTTGCCCTCAGTAGAATGCCATGGTGTCATAGCTCACAGCAACATCAAACTCCTGTGATCAAGTGATCTTCCCCTCTCAGCCTCTCAAGTAGCTGGGACTACAGGTGTATGCTGCAACTTTTAGCTACTATGTGTGTATTTTTATAGCAGTGCCATTCTGTTTTGTTTGGCTTGTAGCTAATAAAATTTGAAATCAGATAATGTGATGCGCCCGTGTTGTGGTTTTTGCCCAGGATTGCTTTGGCTATTTAAGGCTGTTTTTAGGTTTCATGCAAATTTTAGAATTGTTATCTATAATTCTATCAAAAATGATGTTGGTATTTTGATAAGATTTACATTGAATATAGAAATTGCTTTGGGTGGTATGATCATTTAAATGACATTAATTCTTCTGATCAATGAGCTTGGGATGTTTTTCCATTTGTTTGTGTTATCTACAATTTTTTTTTATCACTACTTTGTCATTTTCCTCATAGAGTTCATTCACTTCCTTGATTAAAGTAATTGCTAAGTATTTTATTTTTATATATATATTTATTTTTATATATAATACCATAAATGGCATTATTTTCTTAAATTCATTATCAGATGGGTTTTTATAAGAGTATGAGAATGCTACTGATTTTTTTTATTGTTAAATCATAGCTGTGTACATTAGTGCAATCAAGGAGTACAATGTGCTGGTTTCATATACAATCTGAAATATTCTCATCATACTGTTCAATGTAGCCTTCATGGCATTTTCTTAGCTATTGTATGTAGACATTTGTGTTCTACCTTTACTAAGTTTCGCCTGTACCCATTCTAAGATGCACCGTACGTGTAGCCACACCCATTACTCTCCCTTCACCCTAACCTCCTCCCCCCTCCCTTCCCCTTCCTTGGCCCTTCTCCCATTCTCACAGGTTCAAGACCAGCCTGAGTTAGAGTAAGACTTCATCTCTAGAAGTAGTTGGGCATTGGGCAGTACCTGTGGCTCAAAGGAGTAGGGCGCTGGCCCTATATACCAGAGGTGGCTTGTTTAAAACAAGCCCTGGCCAAAAACTCCAAAAAAAAAATGTTTGGCATTATGGTGGACACCTGGAGTCCCAGCTACTTGGGAGGGTGAGGAAAGAGAATTGCTGGAGTCCAAAAGTTTGAGGTTGCTGTGAGCTATGACACCATTGCAATCTACAATCTACCAAGGATTACAAAGTGAAACTCTGTCTCAAAAACAAAAAAACAGCCCCTCCTAAAACTCATGTTCTCACCTATAAGGGTTGCTAAAAAATGTGTACACATGGGCATAGAGATGAATGATAAACAGAGGAGAAATGAAAAGGTAAAGGGAAGGATAGGGTGGATGATAAGAAGTTATATAATGGGTACAGTGCTTGCCATTTGGGTGATGGATACCCCCAGCCGCCCTACCTAGACCACTATGCATATCTGTGCACATAACAAAATATCACTGTACCTTGTATATTTTTTATATTAAAAAAAACCCCAAAACAATAAACAAAAAATCTGAATCTAATATCAGAATTCATATTCTTTTACTAATAATAACTGGAATATTTTTAAAATTAGAAACAGAATCATCTGTGAGAAAATACTATAGTAATATGTTCTTTATTCATGATTATTTTTCTTGATTTTGTGTATTTTTCAACTAGTATGCTTTTAATCAAAGATTAAATTAATGTTGAATTATTTTTATCAATAGAATTTTGGAATATTTAAGGATTTTTTTTTACCAGCTTTATACAATAATTTTGAAGATACATTTAAGTGTTTCTTGCTCCAGGAAGGTACCTTTCAAACACGTGATTGTCAATTTTCTATTTATGACATTTCTTTTGCTAATTATTGGTTAGTAAACAGAGCAATATGTGCTTGATTTTACTATTTAGACAGCTAAGATTGTATACAGAAAAAGTTAATTATCTTTCCTTCCCTTCATCCCACTCTCCCAAGTACCAAAGCGGTGCACCAACTTCTGTACTTGTGGGAAGTACCAAACATGTAGTTGTGCATCTTCGAACAGCTGTTACTGTATTTATGTGAATATATTCAAATTTATGGATTATCTGTAGAATTTTCTCATTACTTTTTAATGGGAAATTTATTATGTAACTTGTTTTATTTAATATTATATTATAGATATGTGATCATGTTTTATCTTTCTCTGAAAGACATAAACATACATATATATATACACACACACATATACGTATATTACCATCACTATTATCTTCACTATAGTAGAAAGAATATAAATATATTTTACTATTTAATAATAATATTTAAAGCATATAAATTCTCTTACTCTTTTTAAAGTATCTTAATATGTATTTGACAACTATTTCTTAGAATTATATCATTAGGATTAAGGAATAAAGAACAGGAATAAAATGTTAGTGGACATCGATATTTCAGGCAATACTCATGTTCTCTTACAAGACCGCCAGTACTATTATTGCATGAATCTGTGTAATTTTAGGATAACTTTTGAAAGAAAAGTGTTAGTTCAAATTTCTAAAAGTATAGCTGTATAATTCTTTTAAGTTCAGAAATTATATTTTTCTCATGATCTAAAGATAATGCTAAAAGCTTTAAGTTTGTTTTTTGTCATAAGTGACTGTAGTTAGAGCTTTATTTAGTATTGAAAAGAAAAATTAAAATGTAAATTACCTATTATCTTGAAGTATCTTTTTACAATGAAATAATGAGAGCAGTTCTATTTCAAGAAGTGTGTTAGTTTAAAAAATTATAATTAACCTTTTGATAATGTGATTGTTAGTTTATTAGGATCAGGGAGAATTCAAAGATTTATTGAGACTTATAATGTACAGATACTGTATTTTGAGTTTTGAATGCACTGTTAAATATAGACAATAACAACCTTATAAAAGAAGCAACATCTGTTAAACAGTTATAGTCAGAAATAATGCATTCTTAAAAATTATTGGAAATTAATATGAAAAATGGTATGTTAAACTTTGCTAAAAGTACAAGGTCTGACAATGAAGTTTTTGGACTTATCCTAGAAAAAATGTTACCTACCTCATTGCTGAATAACACTACAGTTACTTTTGAAGTACTCCCCTTGGGAAGCTGTGCGCCAATGCCAGTGTCTAGTTCACCCTTCTGAGCAATTTTGGAACTATTTCTGAAACAATCATCAGTGCTATTATTGTACAGCACACAAAACCACACAACAATAATGTATGCTACTCAGCAAGACAGTTCTGTACATCAACATGACCACAGCTGTGAGACACTGATATAGCAAGGTTATGAAACCTTACCAAATTGTTTGTGCAGTGCTGCCAGCAAAAAACAGAGTGGCAAGTTTATAAACTTAATTGTCAGACTTTCTTACAATAATAGCTCATATATCCTGTTCTTATTAATAATATAAATAAAATACAAAATTAAATCAGATTTGTTTAATTCTAATTATTATAAAGGTATGAATGGTAATTTAAATAATAAATGTTCATTAAATATAAAAAATTGGTGGTGCAAATCAGTTTCTAAATTAGTTTATCTTTAAAATTACATACTTTCTTTCTTTTTTTTTTTTTTTCAAAACAGAGTCTTATTATATTGCCCTCGGTAGAGCAGTTGAGTGCACAGCAACCTCAAACTCTTGGGCTTAAGTGATTCTCTTGCCTCA
Organism: Loris lydekkerianus; assembly: GCA_963574355.1. Classification (NCBI taxonomy): domain Eukaryota; kingdom Metazoa; phylum Chordata; class Mammalia; order Primates; family Lorisidae; genus Loris; species Loris lydekkerianus. The sequence goes on from CAUYPK010108891.1 coordinate 30,515, forward strand.
GCCTCCCAAGTAGCTGGGACTACAGGTGCCTGGATGTTTTTTTGTTGTAGTTGTTTAGTTGGCTCAGGCCAGGTTTGAACCCGCCACCTTCGGCTATGTGGCTGGCACTGTAACCACTGTGCTGAGGGTGCCAAGCCACATACTTTGTTTCTAATACTGAGTTTGTGAATTTTTTTTACTTGATCCTTTTTTTTTTTTTTTTTTTTCTGTTTTTGCCTGGAGCTAGGTTTGAACCCACCACCTCCGGCATATGGGGCCAATGACCTACTCCTTGAGCCACAGATGCTGCCCTTTACTTGATTCTTTTAAGTGTCACAGTAAAGTTTAGAGGAATTATATTTTCTTGTATGTTTTATTTGTAGGGAAAAATCACTTTCACATTGAGCAATGGGAAATGCTGGAGAAAAGGAAATGAATTAATGGAAATACTCAGCTTCCTTGTAATGCTATTTAATTCATTAGCTACATCCTTCCCAAACATTTTGTTGATATTCTGAGCTATCTATGTTCTATTGTTCCCCAATGGAACTCATATTAAAAAATAATACAATTTTGACTTATCCATAGTTTCACAGAAATTGCTCTTAAAAAATTTGAAAGATAATCACAAGAAAAAAATGTGCATTTGAATGAATGAGGTTGAATCTTCACAATAAAAATAAAACAACTGAAATATCAGAGTTAAAACTGTTGAACTGAGTACTTAATAAAATTGTACATTTCATTCTTAATAACATCTGAATCACTTGCACCAGCCCTGTAGTAGAACTGTTATTTTAATGTTTTTACCTTTTCTCCATGTCACAATAAGAGTAAGAAGCAATAAAAGAAGCAAATAATCATTACTATGCATAAAGATATGAAAAACATTAGAATTCATTTAATTATTTGAGATTCATAAAAGATTATTGAGGCATGTAATTATGACTTTATTAGAAAAAAATGGTTTAGCATGACAAACATGTACTATTTAAAATTATAGGTTGTTTGCAATCCAAACATGAAATTTAAGATTTTTTCTTCCGTATTACTATGTTATATTATTCTATAAATCAGAGTGTTGAAAATTAAATGCATGAAGTATTCTGTCTTAACAACATAATATACATGTGAGTGACCAGAGCCTGCATTTGAACATAAGGGCTTGTGAATTCCAACATTATATTATCTTGCATTTTATTTACATTCCAGAGAAAAGGTCTAGTTGTGGTGGCTCACGCCTATGATTAGGATTCTGGGAGGCCAAGATGAATAGATTGCCGGAGCTCAGGAGTTTGAGATCAGCCTGAGCAAGAGTGAGACACTGTCTCTAACAGACAGGTGGGTGTTGTGGTGGGCGCCTGTAGTCCCAGCTACTTGGGAGGCTGAGGCAAGAGTGTCACTTGAGCCCAAGAGTTTGAGGTGCTGTGAGCTATGACACTACAGCACTCACTACAGAGTGATATTTTGCTTCAAAAATAAAATAAAATAAATTCCAAAGAAAAAAATGTATCTTCTCTTTTTCTTTCCTTTTTTCTACCCCAAATAATTATAGTCCCCAAGGATAGAAAGGGAGATAAAATTAAAGTATGACCAAATTATTCTTTTTACTTTGTTCTATATTACACATAAAAATTCTCAGAATGGTAATACAACATTCACCTATTTTATTAATGAAAATAGCTTTGAAAATATTTTGTATATACTTTTTCTTCTTGTTCTACACTTTTAATATTTTTACCATCTCTGCATTTGAGAAGATAATAGTTACAGTCATTATATAGTTTCTACATTCCTTTCTGTTCCTAATCTATATTATTTTACATATAAATGTATGTTTAAAGTTAATCACTTTGTGTCAAGAATTCTCTGATAATTTTAGTCTTAAAATGCTTGTTTTCTGGACGAATTCTGAGAAATAACCATTCATATTCACTGAAATTTTTCATGTTGATGAGAGGTTATACTCAAAAGTAATTTAGGTGGGAATGAAATATTTGATTGTCTTTTTGTATCACAAAAATGTAAATCATTTTATTCTTATTTAGCTGTTAAAAAGTTACTAACAAATAGATTTTCTCAACCTTACATGCCATTTCATTTACCTTTTTGCACCAAGGTTGTTTTCTTATTTTCTCTTTATGAGTAGGTTTTTCCAGGTATTGGTAGATTTTTTTCAGGTATGTGTTTTGTTTCTTCAATTCAGAGTTTCAAATTTTCTTTAATTTTATTTTCATAATGTTTTCTAAAATTAAAGTTTTATTACCTTTGATATTACTAATATATGTAAGTTGGAAATACTTAGTATATTGCATTTTTTTTCTTCATTTTCTTCATTTTTCTTCATTTCTTTTTCATATATTGGTGTTTTTTCCCTTTGGCTTTCTTCTTCTTCTTCCTTTGTTTTTTTTTTTTTTTTTTTTTTTTTTTTTTTTTTTTTTTTGTAGACACAGAGTCTCACTTTATTGCTCTTTGTAGAGCGCCGTGGAGTCACACAGATCCCAGCAACCTCCAACTCCTGGGCTTAGGCGATTCTCTTGCCTCAGCTTCCGGAGTAGCTGGGACTACACACACCCGACGCAACGCCCAGCTATTTTTTGTTGCAGTTTGGCTGGGGCCTGGTTTGAACCTGCCATCTTTGGTATGTGGGGCCGGTGCCCTACCCACTGAGCCACAGGTGCCACCCTGGCTTTCTTCTCTTAATGCTTAATCTATGATTACATTTGTTCTCATCTTGTCTGTAGTGTAGACTTTTGTCTTTGTTTTTTATATATGAACTTTGTAAAGAATTTGATTTCATTTCTTTTCTGTTGTTCATTTGTAAGCAAAAGTATTTTTCCTGAACTTTTAGACATGAGACATGACAAGATTTTTCTATAATTTCCTAACTCTAGAGTTTTCTCTTTTGTAAAGTTTTAAGTACATGTAGCTGTTTTTTGAGCCTTTTTAGTTCTGTTTCCTTTTTCATTTTATTTAGATCTTCTTCTTTATATCTGTTGTCCTTGTCCTATTTCTTTGGAGTCTGTTTCCACCAATATTTTTCTGAGAGTAAAGCTTTTTTCCCAGAAATGAGCCATGACTTCTCAGTTTTGAGGGCTCAAGAGGCTCGAGCACCTTTCTCTCCTTCAAACCTGATCATAGTCCTTTTGTGCTCACCTACCGTTAGAGTTAGCCCCTTACAGTTTTGCTCACTGTTCACAATCCAGTCAACTCTGATTTTATGTAAGTAACTGATGGTTGCTCTAAAGATTTTCATCTGCTTGATATTCTATTACTCCCCCTACTTCTTCATGTACAAATACTGGTTACTTGTAAGTTTCATAGTTAGTAGTTTATCATTCCCACTCATATTTTGGGTTATGTGAGAATATTTATTACATTACAATGATTTTTTTGGTTTGTTTTGCTGGTTTGTCCTAGTTGTTCTCTTTGATTTTATGGAAAGTTCAGACAATTGTAAGAACTATGTTGCCATTGTTGTTTTCTTACTGGAATCCCATTTCCAAGGAGTTTTTGTTAACAATTTCTTCATCTGTTACTTGATGTTCCTGTGGTCCAAACGAGCACTTACATCAGCGTGACTATTTTATCTTTCCCTTATCTATCCATGTCTTATGTTAACTGATTGAGTGACACCTAAGAGTCAAGTACTTTCCTAAGTGCTGGCAAAATAAAGGAAAAAATTACAGTGTCTATTTCCTACAGATTGAGGAAATGTGGGGTAGATACATTAAGAAATATTTTTAATATAATATGATAAATGTGCATGAGTTCTTTTTACTTTTCCTGTCTATTAACTACCTCTTCCTTCAGGTTTCTGAAAATTCCTTTACAACCCTTTCTCCCACACCTAATCACCTCATCCCAATAGGCAAACTATGGAACTAGGCCTTTGCCCACTTTTTTTTTTTTTTTTTTTTGCAAGAGCCAATTTTTTTTACCCTTGAAATTTGAATTACTTAAGGGCATTTTTTCTCTGTATCTCTAGTATCATAAAATGTGTGCCATATGTTATCAACTATCTACTGAATTAATAATTAAAAAAATAAAATTATATTGAAAAATCAGAAAACAAATAATTCCACTCTGCAAATAAAGAGAAGTTTCACAGAGAATGTAACATTTGATCTGAGCCTTGAAATATTGAAGTAAAGTAATAGACATTTTGCAAGAGGGAGAAATTTTCTTTATAATGATTATCTTCTTTTGGAGGTAGGTATTTCACTTCGTAGCTAGAGTTTAAATTACTAACAAAAGGCTGTCTATTCACTAGCTCCCAAGCAAATTAAATAAATGTTTTAAACTAAATCTTTTTAAGTGATGCACCCACACTACTTTTAATGTTCAAAATTCAGCAAAATCATGGCCGTGTTTTTGCCCTAACTTGATTCTTCTTAAGGCATTTGTAGAATCTGTAGTTGATTTTGTTCTCAGAATAGCATTGCTAGGAGGAGCTTACTCATTCCATTAAAAATGAAAAATTCCTTTTAAGCCTCTCAATTTCCTGAATCACTTTTGGTTTTTAAAGGCTAAGTTCATTTTTTTCTCCCAAATGGCTCAAAGCCATTACATTTTCTTCACAATGTCTTTAAATTGCTACTTTTTTTTTTTTTTAAAGACCATACTTTCTATTGGCCAGTGTCTCTTTCTCTCTAAATTAAAGATGAAAAATCATTTAAAATTGTTTGTGCTTTAACAGGGGATAGGGCAGTGAAACTATTCTAAATAATGCTACAGGGCTGGAGTATCAAACCATTATACATTTGTCAAACCCATAGAACCCACAACACCTGGAGGGTTGTAAGCATAATGTGAACTGTGTACTCCAGAAGATAATGATGTGTCACTGTAGGTTCATCAGTTATGACCAATGTACCATTCTGCTAAGTTTTAATAAAGTGGGCCAGGGAGCATGGAGAAAATCTCTGTACCTGCTAATCAATTTTGTTGTTCACTTAAACCTGCTCTAAAATTTAAAGCCTATTTTTAAAAATCTTACTCTGTTTGCTTTCATATATTACATCATGTTCTGGCCTAGATTACATCTTTCTCAACTCAAAACTTTTCCTATACTCAAAAAGTTTCCAAAAAATCTCTCAACTCAAAACTTTTTCTATACTCCAAAACTTTACAAAAGATCTGGTTTTCCTTATAACATGTTACTCACTAATTATTCAATTGTATATGTCACACAAAATCATAACATTTGAATATTGACAAGCCTATGATGATTAATTTAGAATAGATTTATAAATTGGTAGCTGTGTAAGTCTATAACTTTTAAGAATCAAATATGAAATATCATTAAACTATCTTCAGAGTCCCACCACTAATAGCCCTCCCACAATTACATAGTAGTTGAAATACAAGCTCTTCCTGTATGGGTGAAGCCAGAAACACAGGGGGATGTCTTTATACCGCTCATCAAACCTGGGCACGAAATCCTGATAACTATGGTGGAGGTTTCTATTCCTAATAAATCATTGAAACTATATAAGCATTTTGTATGTATGTTGGTAGTGCTACAATCATGGGATTTTTCTTCACCCTCTTAAAGTTACACTATAACAAAGCAGAAAAAAAGAGAAGAGCCTATATTATTCTAAAAATATGTTCTTATTTAAAGATTTATGAATGTAAATACAAAGTAAATAATAATTATAATTATAATACTTTTTGACATAATTTATTAAAAATACTGACTCATGGAACTGCAGGAAAGTTGTATAAGTTTTTGTTGTAAACTTTCATGGATCTTTCTTTGTAAACAATTGATGCTAAAGATTGTTGCTTATTTCAAACCAGCAGTTGGTTTCATGTTAATAGTTGCAAAAATAAAAATTCATGCTGGCTATTAAAATCTTATTTTAATTCATATATATCAATTTTTCTCTACTGTAAAAGTACGAATATATTTCTGGAGGATAAAAAAATTACTGATTCAGGGCATGCATTGCAGCCCTTAAAATTTACATACACTGTGGTAGGTAAATAGTATTATCATTATCTGTTCTTTCTTTGTTTTTATTGCCAATGAAATAATTGAAATTCATGACATTTCAGTAAGTAACTCAAGATCATTAGCTAGTACATGATGGTAAAAGATCTGACCTCAGGTCTGGGTCATTACATGGCTCTTTCTGTGATAACGTGTGAGCTGTGCATGTAATACTTAGTTCAATTCAATCAATGAAGAAGCCCAGACCTGTACATCTAGGCCTAAAATGAAATAAGACTAGTTTTGTTTTGTCTGATTCATTATAAATGAAACAAAAACAAATAGAGAAAATTAAAGACTGTGTTAGAAAAATAGATTATATTCTTACCACCCAGCACTTACCAAAGTGATATGATCACGAAGCATTTACATGGTATTTGTTTCTCATACTACACCCCAAGTGTACAGAATTCCTTGGAAAACACTGCAAGATCCGTCATCTCTCCCCTGTATGGAATTGTCCCTTATCTTGAGTTTCTTTCCATGAACATTGCTTTTAAAATGGTCACCAACATAATCCTCTTTTAGAAACTGTAGTTTAAGCTTCTAAGTTGGTTGAAAATTCAAGTATTTTTATCTTAGATTACATATTTTTATTGATACAGACAGTCCCTGAGTTATGAACAAGGTAGGTTCTGTTGGTTTGTTCTTAAATTGAATTTGCATGTAAGTTGGAATAGGTACATTTATCTATTACCTGTAGTAGCCCCATTCATAAGTGTGATTCATACATCAGTTGGAGGCTTGTAACTCAAGGACTGCCTGTGTATAATAGCTTTATGAAATTTGGGGATACAGGTGATATTTTGATAGACGGATACATGTATCAAAATGATGATTATAACGATCAAAAATGATTATAACGATCAAATCAGAATAATTGGATTATCCATCACCTAAAACATTTACTATTTCTTTACATTGAGAACATTCTAATTCTCTTCCAGTTATTTTGAAATAGTCTTTCAAAAAACATGAAATCCTGTCATTTGCAGCCACATGGATGGAACAGGAGATCATTCTGTTAGGGAAATAAGCCAAGCATGAAAAGATAAATATCACATGTTCTTACTCATACATTTATGTGGGAGGTAAAAAAGTGGATCTCATGTGTCTATAGAGTAGAATGGTGATTATCAGAGGCTAGATTATATGTTTTCCTTCAGAGATATCTATACCGTTTGGTGTCCTCAAGTCTTTAATATAATTATGTCACTTTTTCTTAAGCATTAGCAATTTTTTGTAAGTCAACTAGATTACAATGTTAGGTTATTTTGAGTTGAAAGTGCACAGGCACTAATACTACTTGAAGATAAAATAAAACGCTATAGGGAGTCATTTCAGATGAAAACTGTTTCTAGATGCAGAACCATAAATCACTTTTAAGCTACTTTTGATTGCCAAGTCGAACTTGCCCAGCTACATTTCCAATAGCTTTATAATGTGGACTAATTAGATTGCCTAAAGAAAGCAGACACGGCACCTTTAGAATTAATAAGAACACCACGACAGGATATATCTTCATCCTAATCTTGCAACAAAAGGCTTTAAAAACTCATTTGCATTAGCTGTTTGTGAGGCACTTCGGTATTTTGAACAGAATAAGAAAGTTTATGGGATTAATGATGCCATTACATTGCCAGTCATTACACTGCTTTTCTTTGAGTTCCTCAAATCATTCACACTCATGGAACTAATGTCTTTTTGGAATTATCTGGCATTCCGGACGTTTAATTGAGCATCAGTGTGAGACGAGAGAAGTTACTCCACAATACATATTTATCGAGGCAGCTAATGTATAAAACACCTGTATCAAATGTCACAGAAGAAGAGAAAAGGCATCCTACCTCCCAAGAAGGCAGAAATAAGCACCTGGAATTAAACATACTCCTTTCAATATCATGAGCTTTATTATTAGTCAAAACATACAAGCTTAACGAGATACACATGGTTAACATTTAAAACAGATTATTTAGAATTTACTCCTTAAGTAATCTCAAGATTTATAGAATGATTTATGTAAGATTTTCAAATCATAGGACCTGCATATACTTTGCAAGGGACCTTCAATCTTAAGGAGTCCGTTTTATACGCTCCAGTTTTCTCTACCACATTCCCAAGTTGTCATCCTGCAAATCAATTTGAGCCTGCAAATCAAAAATAAGAAACGATGAATGTAGCCCATTCCATGTATGATAGCTACATGAGGATATGTCTGATTACCCCAAGCTTTAATCTCTTCATTTTCATTATAAAAATGTCCCAAATTATACATTTAGACATTATCTTGAATAAGATAATAAAATTACTTTATTGAAATATTTGCTCTTAACTAGTCAGAGAATTTCACAAAAGAGAACCTTTTTAGTTGAGTTTATGCGGTATCCCTGATACTCACACAATGTCTCTTTGACACACAGTAGACAGGCAGGAAACAATCCATGAAATGATACTTATTTGCCTGTAAATTCAGTAGTTAAGCCTAATTTTATCCCAGAAAACTTTAAAAACACATCTATATCATTGTGATAGTGATTTGGATAGAGTTATTGTGAAAGGAACGGCTGATTTTCTTTTATATTATTTAGCATTAGGTTTGCCTTTGACAGAAAACATAAAATAACCCTACCATAGAAAAAGATAGAGGTTAATTCCTCTCTCATGACAAAATCTAGAGGTAGAAAATCATGGCTGACTCCAGTGTATCATAGTTTTATCCTTCTTTCGTAAATAATAGCTTACAAGCTACCTAAATTCCCCTTATAGAAACATTTATTTATACCAGCTGCAGTCATCCTGTTTATAAGCCAGCTACCAGTAAAGAAAAGGAAAAAATATCGCTTTTTTTCAAGAAGTACCATATACTACTACTTCATACATTTCATGGGTCAGCATTTAGTTATATGAACCAAACTAGCTCCGAAATATTTTATAATAACCATTCTTCCCTCCTTTACTAAAACATGTATCTTACTCCTCAGGTGGGTGACAAAAATAAAAATTATATTTTAAGATTTCCCTTGAAGATAGATGTGTCCACAGGACTAGGTTTTGGCCAATGCTGTGTACATGAGAGTGGTATGTGTAAATCCTGGGATTTTCCTAAACAGAGAGGGATGGTCTGTTTCTTTTCTTTCCTTCTTACTGGCTGGAATGATGATGTGAAGGCTGGAACTGAAATAGCTTTATTGCCTTACGTGGCCACTTGACAAAAATGAGACACCGGAGTGACTGAGCAGCAAGAAAGAAGTGACTTAGTTCTACAGGGCACATCAGCACTAGAATCACCATCTTCAGAATTGCCCACGAGAGAAACATAAACTTCTTTTTTACAGATAGTACTATCTTTCTCTCTTGTAAAACCAGATCTAACTATGTTATGATCTAATTATATTATGTATCTAATTATGTTTTTAGACCCCACTTTTTTTTTTTCCTGGTTAAGCATTCATTTTTTTTAAACACATCTTTTTTTTTTTTTGAAAACTTGTGTTCATACAAAATCATGTATGCAAATATTTATAACAACACTATTCATAGTCAGCAACAACTGTACCTAAGTTTGGAAAATGGTATTTTAGACAGAAACTGTAAGGCTAAAGACAAAAGGAAATGTATGTAAACAGTAGACTCAAGAAGGAAATTTGTTTCTCCTGGTGTTATGAGTTAACAATTCAAGCACTGTTTTGCATGTATACAAGAGATGAACAAATATGTAAATTGATAGTAGATGGTGGGAGCTAAATTTTTCCCTATTGGTAATTACAAATAAGTAAAATAGCAAGATTAGAATAAATCCTGTTTCTTTTTTTTCCCCTCAGTTATGTGGTGCATGCTACTTCCTTAATATGGTTGCCAATATAATTTGCCTAAATCTGATATTGATCTTCTTGAGACTTTAACATAATATTCTTGCCAATTTTCCACTTCTCACCAAAATATAATTTTTTTATTTGTTAGCCTTGATTAAATCTGAAGACATCTAAAAAAAGGGTGGCATTTAATTGCATTTCACAAGATCTTATTTAATTTTTGACAGCTTTATTGAGCATGTCACTACAAGCCAGGGGTATTTATTAGACATAATAGTTTAGACATCACCTAATTAGTTTTCAATTTTTTTTTACTCCTTAAATTTTTTTTTCTGTAAAAAAGAACTCTCATTAAAAAATCTCCAATTACATTCTTTCTTATTTAAATCATCCCTCTGCATACTTAAAGATGTCAAAAATCCTTATGCTGTAATTCTGAACTGTCACTGTTTCTGATCAAGCTTTTCTTTGTAGCTTATTTTTTATTTATGCATGAATGCTAGACACTATTCAGATTTCTCAAATATATCTCCTGTCCACTCTGTTTTCCCCATCATCGTGGCCTCTACTTTAGCTGCACATCTCACAGACTAATTTGTTCTCCCGTCATCACTCTTTCTCATTAAGTCTGAGATTAAATCCACCTGTTCCATGCAGATGCATCTACACTGAACTTTTCAGTAAGACATGATCACATACATACTTCTTAAAATATTTATCTCATTCTAGTTGGCAACACATGCGTGATGCATGTGTGTTGTGTGTGTGCACATGTATTTATGTTCTATTTGAAGGTTAAGTTCTTTTGAACAATTCTACCAGAGTTCCTTGCACAGAGTATATACTTATTAAATATTCTTTGCATAAAGTAAGTCTACTTAACTTCACATCATGCTGATGAATACCTCATTATGTAGTACATACACTGAAAACTTAGGAATTAATTTTGCCCTCTACTGGTATATTTATTTGCTATTTATCTTGGTTGCCAATTTAAAATAACTTCATTTTTGTTAGGTAAGCAAGGACTGTTTCTTCCCCTATCAGTTCCAAAGGGGTTGATGGGAAGACTATACACGGTCAGAAAAAATATTGTGCTTTGCTGTGGATATAATTATACCAGAAATGCCAATTATAATGTTATTCTATCCCTAGGTCTTCTGAGGGAAACTTTCTTGAGCTTCATGAAGAGCAGAAGGTAGATGACAAATTGATTTTTGTCACACTATTAAAAACACGTTTGCAAGTTTGTAGGCAAGTATAGATGTGTCTATGTTAGAATTCCTTGCTCTATGAGCACATCTGCCTAATTTCTTTACTCTTTAAATTCATTTTGTTTGATATTTATTGAGCTTGATATTGGTAATCTCAGAGTGGAGCTGCACTTGTAGCAAGCACTCTCACGGCAATGCAGCCCTTGCTCAGAGCAACTCTGGTGAGCTGACTAGCTTTTCCTCATCCCCGTTAGCTCAGACCATGTGTCTGGACTGAGTCCTTGATGCTGATCTATGTGTACACTTATAAACACTTAGAAGAAGGTACAATTTATGCATTTAATGTCAGTGCATTTTAAAATGTGTTATCACACTGAAATTTACCCCCAGTGACTCTAAGTTGAGCAAAAATCAGAAAAAAACTAATTTAATACATTTTCAAAACATGTATTACATTCTATTCCATTAAAAGACCAATTTTCTGCTCAGTATGAAAAGGTGCATTGTTGATTTTTAAATCTGAAAATTTTCTGCCTTAAATGCATCAATTTTCTTCTAAAGAGGTCATGATAAGAACTGAGCCATTTTTATCAAATTCACTGCAACAAGTATTTCTGGAATACCTACTCCATCCTATACAATATCCTGGGCTCTTGGGAGATTGCAATGTACAAAAGAATAATGATCTCCTCTGACCTCATTTTCCAAGAGTGTAATTGCAACTCAATAAGGTAATGGCATGAGATTCCTAGAATGGTATACTTAAACGTAGCTTCCACAAGTAACTTAAGGTATCTGCTGTGAATTAAAAAAAAAAAAATTACATTTCCTTATTTCTCCTTCAATCTGACAAGTATTGTCCCATCAACATGTTACTTTCACCAACAAAGATGCTGTGCAATTGTTAGTTTAGACAGTTAGTTAGCCATGAGCAGGATGAATGGCAGAGGCAGTTGGGTTATTTTGGACTGCTTGGGCCAGGCTGACCTGTGCTATTGTAGGAATGGGGATAATCATTAATGGAGGCCTTGCAGGTGCAAGAGCTTGCAGATGGGTTGTTCTGGGAAGCTGGTTGTTTTAAGGGGACTGATTAACATAACTGAGACTTTCTGATATGGACAGATATACACAAGTTGTTATGGGAACATGATATGGGGATAGAGTTGATCAAGACCTTGGGAAATTTCTAAGAAGCAGTTGACAAGCAGTTGACAACAGTTGTGTAAGAAATCCAGCACTGCACTCTCCATGATGTCTGCAGTCCCTAGAATGAGACCTGGTTTGCTCCTAACTTTTCCTTCCTTGATAAAATAAATAAACTTTTCTTTTCTTGCTAAAACTTTACTTGCTCCTTCTTTCTTTAATAATTTCAGTGACTGCCACTGCACTGCCCTAACACAAGGTCAGACTGAGCATGGACTGAAATAAATGGAATGTACAGTTTAATATGCCACAATAAGTTTTCAAAATCACTGATGGAAGACAACAGGTATCATTATCTAATATTACAATACCTTCCTAACATGGTGAACAAAATGTATCGAACATTGAACATAAACTTTCCAGTGTGTTTTGTGCAAGAGAAGAGAAGATGAAGAAGTAACTATAATCACCAACTTAACGTTGGCTTATCGGGGCTAATTTGACTCTACTGCCTTATTCTTCATGCAAACTTTTGTAATAAGCATCTGCAGTACAGCATGTCAATAAGTCCAAAACAATCATTTAGTACTAGAACCAGAAGAGATGCCAGAGGATTTGAGTCAATCCTATCATTTACAGAAAAGAAAACGGAATCAGAATGATTAAATGATAACCTTCTAGTCTCAGACTACTCAGTAGGAAATCTTGGACGAAAATAGATATTGTGACTCCTGTGTCTTGCTCCTCCAGTTGGAGGTCAAGGGGCTTGGTTCCCCAAATCTGGTTGATCTGGTTTGATTAGTTGGTGGTAGTAGAAAGTTCAGCAGGACAAATCGAAAGTGAAAATGAGTAAAAAATGAACAAAACTGGAGCGGCACAGGCAGCGTGAATAGGTAGCTTTGCACAGGCTTTAGTATAACAAAGAGAAAATGTATTTAAGAACAAAGAACATTTTTAAAGAGAGTTGGAAGTGGGTGCCTCTCAGGAATGAATAGCCAGGGAGAGACGGAGATGCTGGGGCAGTGCAGGGGTGCAAATATCCTCTTTCCTGCCATTTGAAATGGTTGAAACTTTTTCATCAGTCTTACACATGCTAATTCCTTGCCTGAGCCAAAAACTGTGCTAATTTTAGTTTTTAGGTTTATTTTTGAGACAGGGTCCCACTTGGTCACCTTGAGTAGTGTGTCAGGGATCATAGCTCACAGCAACCTCAAACTCTTGGGCTCAAGTGATCCCTTTACCTCAGTCTCCCAAGTAGCTGGGATTATAGGTGCCTGCCACAACACCTGGCTAGTTTTTTCATTTTTTAGTAGAGACCAGGTCTCATTGTTGCTCAGTCTGATCTTGAACTCCTGAGCTCAAGCTATCCACCTGCCTAGGCCTCCCATAATACTAGAATTACAGGTACGAGCCACCACAGCAGGCCTCTTGTATAGTCATTTTCTACCTGCAGCCCTCTGGCCAACTGTAGCATACATTCTCAAAACCCCCTGCATGCAGGATAAGATTTAACCCCCCCTAGACTGAAGACCCAGGAAGGGTTTGGGGAGGGGAGGACTTCCCACTCGAGTCTCCCCCACTGTTGGAGATTCTGTTCTCCCTCTTTTGCTTATCACTCTTTCCATCAATAAACTTTATCTTGTCGCATATCATCGTGGTCTGTGGTTTCATTCTTCAAACCCTGAAACCAAGGACTCACATAGAGAGAAATTACAGCAACATTGTGATTATACTTCTAGTACATTTCTAGAAAATGTCTCAAACTTTGGATGCTCTGTTCTAAGAAAATCCCAGAACTTTTTGCACTTGAATAGTTGATGCACCACTAAAACATTTAAGTTCTAAGAATTTGTGTTTGATACGTAAGAAAATGTAATACACTATATACCAGTATTGTTTTTTAATAAACTAAATACATAATAGAGATCACAAGTTTTATAGGGTAGGATGAATAATATTTCTTCTGGTGATAAAGTGCCAACCTGGTTCTGTGGAAAATCAGTGTTCTTTTAATACTCTTAAGAGTTTCCTTGGAAAGGTATAATCTTATAAAAGAGTTTTAGAGAATAAATCTCACTGTACTATAAAAAAAAAGTAAGTAAGCCACATGATAAAGAAATATAAAAATGATTCTACAAGCTCATAATATAACTGCCTAATGGACATTTGAAAATACAGCTTTGTGTTAATACCATTGGCCTAGTTAGGAGAAATATTTATTTTTTTGTTTGTTTTATTTATAGAGCAATGCTGTGAAGTTTTGAATGCAGACTTTCAAATTTTGAGAAATTTGAAAAATTCACAGTGATTTTGATAGCTCCTTTTGAAGTATGGTATTAATTAAAGCAAGGAAATACCAAACACCCACTGAAATGAAGTAAAATGAACAATTTGTCTGTGGAAGGACATTTCTACTAAGCTCTGAAAATAAGTGGGTCACTGACAACATGTTTGTTTAATTACTATCAGGAAGTTGTGGCCACTCTGTGTGAAATAAGGAAGATGACATTTCAGACTTTCTTTTTTCTTCAATCTTGATTAACTGTCAAATAGAGGCCTGAGAGATTCTAAACAATTTCCTTGGAACTGATAGAAGACAGTTTTCCTGTTTACTTTTAAAATTTGGTTTTATTTTTAATTTTTAAAATGTTTATTTATTTTTGAGACAGAGTCTCACTCTATCTCTTTGTATGGAGTATCATGGCATCATCATAGTTTTTGAACAGACTGGTCTTGAACTTGGAGTTAAAGCAATCCACCCTCCTCAGCCTTTCAGAGTGCTAGGATTACAGGCATGAGCCACCATGCATCCAAAAATTTATTTAGCAAACACTTATATTATTCCTTAGAAAGATCTAGTTTGACATTTTAATATGTATATTTTCTATGAAAGATGCTATTAAGCTACATAAAGTTAAAATCTTCAAATGTTGGTATACAGAGTATAATTATATGCAAATTTAGTAAAATATTACTGTCAGGAGAAATTCAAGGATACTTTTCATCACTCCTGTCTTCCAATAAAAAAAAAAAAAAACACAATGCCATATACAAAGATTTAATTGACATAGACTCAACAGTGATAAGGTGTGGTTACCAGCAGTGGATGAAATTATGAAAGAAAAGATTAAAATTGAATACATTTGGGGAAATTCTCTCTCTTTTTTGTTTGTGATCTTCCCATTTTAGAACCATGATAAGATTCAGCTAAGACTATGTCTTGGCCTTGGAAGAATAAGTAAGAAGAGGAAAGGACCATGTTAGTGGTGTTGTGAAAGGCTGGAATAGAGATTGGACATGGCTTCCCATGGCTTTCAAATGCTTGAAGATTACAAAAGAATCACTCATGGTTTTTAAAATCTCTTCCATGAGAGCACTTGAGGCTGGAGGTTATGGCTGTCTGCAGGTTGGAGGCTTGAGTTTGGAGCTCCAGCCAGGATGATAGAGGTCATTTGTAATGACCCTCTGGGTAAGAAGGTCCAGGTTAAGTTCTACTGATGACACCACCAGGGACCTTAAGAAGCTGATTACAGCCCAAACTGACACCTGTTGGAACAAGATTGTCCTTAAGAAATGGTACATGAGTTTGAAGGACCACGTGCTTCTAGGGGACTATGAAATCTATGATGGGATGAACTTGGAGCTTTATTACCAACAAAGCAGACTTCTTTTCTCCACCCTACCCTCCTTTCCTCCCACACTACCCACGCTAGTATGGATGTTTGTTTTTAAAAATTCACATTATTGCGGAAGTCACTAAAGTGAGGCTGTGGAAGTAGTGCCACTGGCTAGGAGGCAGCCTGCTGGGTGCTGTAGGCTGGCGGGCTGATGGGATGGCAGACGATGAGTAAGACCCTACTTTTGAGGAAGAAAATAAAGAAATTGGAAGAGGTGCGGAAGGTGGACAGGGCAAAAAACAGAGACTTTTTTCAGCAGAATTGAGATGTATATATACAGCTTTGGAGATGACCAGAATCCTTATACTTAGTCAGTAGACGTTCTTGAAGACCTTGTCGTAGAGTTCATCACCGAAATGACTCACAAGGCCATGTCTATTGGAAGATAAGCTGGAATACAAGTTGAAGATATAGTCTTCTTGCTTTCTAAGGACCCCAGGAAGTTTGCTAGTGTTAAAAACTTGCTTACTATGAATGAAGAATTGAAAGGGGCTAGAAAATGCATTTGATGAAGCAAACTATGGATCTTGACATCATTTGTAGTTTCTGAAGCTCCATTACGTTCTAGGGAAACCATACGTACTAATTGTTATGTATTCTACAGTAAGGTCCCAATCTCTACCTATGTAAATGAAAGGTAGAAAAACCGAGTTTTCTGCTTTTATTTTCATGCCTTTGGATTAATTGCCTGCCTTTATATGACTATACTTGAATTACTTATTGAGTTTTAATGACCACACATAAGTTAAAGTACCTTTCAAACCATGCGGTTCTTTCCATTAACGAAGGATGAAATATTATTAGTGTTCATGCATGAGGCATATTTGTGCCGTTGTAAACTATGCTGTAGCTGTTTAATATGTGAAATCTAAATGGCATCTTTGACTCTGATAGCTGAGATATGTGCTTTATGTATTCTAAAGTTTTTATATAAAAGTAGTCTGAGATCATTGTAGTGAACATTTTTATGTTTCATTTCAAAAGAAGATATAGGAAAAGACCTTTTTTTGGTAAAGATATTTATCTGTCTTAAAAGGTATAATAAGAATGATTTTTTTTCTATTTCTCTTTTTTTTTTTTTAGAAACAAAGTTTCATGTGAATCTTCCATGTTGGAAGGTTTTTTTGATTTAAAACTTTTTAGGAATTATAAAATATTGTTTGCTAAGTTTTGGGAGAACTCATTTCCCCAGATCAGAATAAAGCTTCTAAAAAGAAATATTTTCAGTAACAACAATGGCATTGCCTAAAAATTGAATGACATCAATGGCAAGAAAAGCATTTAGGGTAGTTTTTATCTGCATATTTGTAAGTATTTGTTCATTGTGGAAATACATACTTTATGAAAACCATGTGTGTCTGTGGAAACTGCCTTTTTAAAAAGTGTTCATACACAAAGTTTATTTTTACCTCGATATATTTTTGTGTAGCATTCAATGCAAATCAAAATGAAACAAAAATATGTTTAATTGGCTTAGAAAAGGACTATCTGAAAGGAAAACTATTTGGTAAAATTTTATCAATAGAGAATTAGGATTTAGAAGCCTGGATTTGAGTTAAAGTCCCATGGTTTTTGTATGTAGGTACTTTATCAAATTATTATTGCATTTAGGTCAAAATAAGGATTGAAATTTCATTTGAATAGATCACTGAATGTTACTCTAGGTGAAACTGAACTTTTTGTGTGCCACTTTAAAATGTTACCTATAAATCAGTGTTTGGGAAAATTTTTCTTTCTTAACCTGTTAATATTAGGGAATAAAGTACGAAATATTAAGAGAAAAAGGACTTTGTTCATGTCTGACTCAAATCTAATCTTTGTTTTCCAGAGTCAAAATGAGTTTATGTATGAGTTCAGCTCAATGGGTTGAAGAAACCAATAGGGATTAGGGACTGAAGTTCTCCCCAGAACTACATATGTTTATACACATATATTTGGGAAAATATCCTCCTTGTAAATGCATAGACCCATGTAAATCTCTTTGTGGACAGGGGAAAATTAGGCAGAAGTGGCTGTATTACTATCTGGGTTACTCAGAATTCTTGTCTCAAAACTGTTGCTATTTTTAATTATTTTTCTTTGTGATTCTTATTTCAAAACTATTTTTGTTTTAACATTGCATTATTTTCTGTCACATAGACATGGCATCATTTCATACATTGTAGAGATCAGGAAAGCAATAGAAAGTTTTTGATTATTACTTAAGAATGACTAGGAATAAATATCTCTTTGAAGGTAAATAAATCATTGCCAAAGTTAAAAATAAAGCTAAAATATATTACAGTAATATTTGGAAAAGGGTGTCTATTTTTGTATAAAGCATTTCTTTAAATTTATATAGACAATAATGAATTCATTTCCTTTCTTAAGTCTATTTACAATTTTTTTTTTTTTTCAGAATTTACTATTTAAATTCAGGCTGTGGGGAAATGTTACGATAGTTACCTGCATCATCTGAGTATAAAATAAGAGTATTTGAAGTTTTTCCTTCCTATGCTACTATCATTGCATTATGTACAGGCAATTATATCCTTTGGGGTTAATATACATTTTACTACATCTGCTAGTAGCTCATGTGTAACCTCCTGAGCTACTGCAAATGTATTCTTCCACATATAATGAAACTCTATATTCATTCCTTCCCTGTAGGAGACAGGACAGGAGAAGAATACAACACAAATGGAGAGGGTGGTTTGAATGCATCCTTTTCTTAGAGGATAGATATTCCCTGCACATTATTTCCCCTTTTTATTGTTGTTAACCTTTTTATTTTGCTTTTTTCTGTTATTCTACATCTAGTAAGTAAAGACATACATCCTAGATCCTTAAATTTAAATACTTCCTGATCAGTCCAAAGAACTCTGTCCCTTGAACTATCCTCAAGTCTTTCTTGTGTGTCCCGCTGAAGACATTCTCTGTAAGATTCTATCAATGGATGTGGCAAATATCTAACCACGGCTGAAGTCCGCAACTGATGACGGACGGATTCTGTTTTGATGAATTTCAAGTATCAGTTCTATCCTTTGTGTACTTTAAATACTGTTTCAGATTTTCTTCAGGATCATTGAATTTCCACACTTGTTTATCAGTGTGGAAATTTAATTTTAATTATTAAATATTTTATTAAATATTATTTCATAAATAAATTTTATTTAATAAAAATTATTAAATATTTTATTAAATATTTTAATATGGGCAGTGGTAATGGCAACACTGTGTTTTATACAAACTAAACCCATTTCCACAAGAAATGAACACTGAAGATCTTGCATGCCTTCTCTTTTGTGACTATACTTTTAATATCATTTTTTTTTAACCTTGCCCTAACCAGAAGGGCTACACCTCAGAGGCTAGGGGCTCCCCTGTGCAGGCTTCCGTTCTCTCATTTATAAAATGGTGGTGGCATGGCTCCTTATAACCAGAATAATTCTAAAAAATGTCAGGGACATTTCTAACAAAATGTCAACTAGCAAACTGTGCCTGTGTTCTTTCCATTTCCTCTTCTACAAAGCAATAAATAGAGCTTAATGATATTGTTTATAAATTTTTGTATTTTTGTGGCATTAGTATTTGCAAAGAATAGAAGAATCCCATCCAAAACCAGAATTAACACAATGATAATATGATTATAGCATGCATGGTAATTTATAAACACTTTCCATATCCATTGACATATTTTATCATAGACTCAATCCTAAGAAGCATACAAACAAGTGTTTTTCTTATCTCTATTTTATATGCATGACAAGCAGAGGTTTGCAGATGGGAGGTAATCTACCTGCAATACCATGGTTGGTAAGAATTTGACCTCACAGTCTCAGTGACAAAGCCCAAGTCTTCCTGTTGCATGCTGTGGACCCTCCTCTTTAGTCTTCACATCCAAATTTAGAAAAATGAATCTTTGTGATTAGGATCCAAAATAGAACAAAATGAGAAGAGTTTTTATTTTTAATTTATTTTATTTTAGGTTTATTTTCCCATTTAAAAAGGATTATACTTTTATCAACTATTCTTCTAGAAAAAGATCAAAACACAGAATGTGCAGTCATTTTCTTACTAATTTTCCAATTTTGTATTTTTTCTTTATATGTCAACATCTATAATCAGGACTTAATCAGACCACTCTCTTCTTTATTTCAAAAATAAAAAACATTGGATATTTTACTTAAAATATTATTCAGTTTTTCTCTTCAAAGCACAAATCTTTTTGTTGCCTTCACCTAATAATACAGGGGAAAAGCCAGATTACCCAGAGAAGAGTAAATGTTCAAAAGTCTAACAGGCAATTTCCTGGAATAGCCCAGCTCTGAGAGGGTGGGCCCACGTGATATGCCAGACAAAAACAACTGAATGATAGCAGAGTACAACAAATGTAGCATTAAAGTGGCTGCATTAGAGTCAACAGAAATTTCCAGAAAATAGAGCTGGGCTTTTAGGGAGAATCTATGCTCTAATTCTACCCAACGCATATAATTCATTTTCCAGAAAATAATTAGAAGTCTCTTTATCCAAAATATCTTTACAGAAATATTCACTTTAAGTTATTTTGGTGAATTTTGAAATCAGTCCAAGAATGATTTGTGTTGCCTTAATATAGCACAGTATTTAATGTGTGTATTCTCTGAGTATGTGTTATACTACTACTGACTCAAACATGCCACTAAAATAGCAGTTATCCTTTCATATATATGTATATGTATATATATATGTATATTTATGTGTGTGTGTGTGTGTGTGTGTGTGTGTGTGTGTGTGTATGTATTTTAGTTTCCAGTAATGTGTGGTCTATACTAGAATTATGCTTTTATTAATACTGCTATTTTTTTTTTAAATTTGCCTTCTACCATGTATGTGCTTTATAACCATTTTCCACTTAGCAGGATACACAACCTAAATTGTAGGTCACATATGCTTCAATCAGCTCATACGTTCTCATATCCTCACTAAAGTGAGACATTTTGATTGCATTCTTAAAGTATGGAGCAGGATTTTCTTTGTTTAATTTGTACTTCAGACCTGTGAAGGTGGGGGTGTGGGGACTGTGGTAGTTCCAAGGTCAGAGAAGGCTTTTCCAAGGCGGTGCTGACTGGATGTGACACCCGGGACAAGGGAGGCGACTGGCCAGGCGTGGAAACGCGCACACGAGCTCGCAGGCAAAGTGCACAGCATTGTTAGAGGTCCGAAAGGAAGGCCAGAGGGCCAGGAGCAGATTCCAAAAGGGGAACTGGGTAAAGGTGAGGCTGGTGAGGTGGGTGAAGACCCCAAAATGCTGAGAGTTAGAAGCCATTTGAAGAATTGGGCTTTTACATCCAGGAATGTGAGACAATGATGAGTTTCAAGTTGAGGGTATGGGTATGTTCAGGTTTGCTTGTCAAGCATCTTGGAACACTCACCACAATGATTGGGGCTAATTTTGAAGGAAAAGAGAGTAAAAGGTATAAGGCTGGAGTTTGAAGTAGTTGATGTGGTGATGGTCCAGCCCTGGCCTTCTCACTCCTTCATTCAGCCATCACAAAAGCCTGCTAGAGCTGGGTGTTCTCACATGGCCCTCTGCATCCTGAAGTGCAGCCTTTTACTGAATTCAAATTTTATTAGAAGGTTTCGTTCTGTAAAATTTGGATTCAGTTAAAAAGACGCCATGAAGGACCTAGAGGGCCTCGTGTGACCATAAGGCTGCGGGTTCCCCATCCCTGCTAGACCTCCCCGAAACCTGGATACCTGATGCCAGGCCTTGGAATTGATATCTCCTGCCTATTCTGGGGCTACCCTTCCAAATCCTTTTCCTTGTAAGACCTTCATTCAGCGACTTTACAATTTGTTTCCTATTTTTCAGAATGTGTTATCCCCCTTATGACTTCATAGCCTTCATCTAACTGAGATGAGAGTTCATGACTCAGCATCATAATATAATAATTCAATGGACAAGTTTCTTAGTTCTCTTATTCTTCCTGGTGAACCTTTTACTAAACTCAGCTACCTACATTATAATCTGAATGAAGCAGCTAAGCTTTAACAGAAATGTTCTATGTAACTGAGCTCACTGGACTCATTTAATTTATAAAAACAAATTAAAAATATATACTCAACAAAGATAGACTATTTTACTTTACTCCCCTGGTAAATTCATTTTCCCATTCTCTAAAATGACAATTTCATACCATATCTTCTTTTCTCAAGTTTTCTAAAAATCTCCACATTTCTCAATTTAAAGTGTTGGCTGTTTCACATTTCACTAAAAAGTAACTAAAATCAATTGAAGAAAAAAAAAAAAAAAAAAAAAAAAAAAAGGAAAGATCTCATCCTCCTACCATCAGCTGCTCTCACCTACCTGCATCTGTAACAGGATGTTTCTTGTGGAGGTGACATCACAGGGTCAGATTTCTCCCTTGTCTCTAAGACCAACCTGCTTGTGAATTAGATTCCACTCATTATCTCTTTCCCTAGAACTTTGATCTTGCATTTTGCCTTCTACATCAAACTTACTTAGTCTCTGTTGGGTCACTCTAATCAATATAAGGACATGCTTTAATATAAATATCTTTAAAATAATTTCCTTTGAGCTCACATTTTTCCTTAGCTACTCTCTTCGTATTTTTTCTCCTTTCTGTAAGACTGAAAATCTTAGAAGAAGTTGTCTGTGGCTGTCTCTCTTGCCACACTTCCAGAATTTTCTTCAGCCACTTCCAATCTAGCTTCCATCCTTACCAGGAGTTCTAATCAAGGCTACCACTGATATATAAGACAATAATCAGAAATCTTAATTGAATGAACTTCAATAATGTGAGACAGTTAACCACAATTCCCCTAAATACAATTGCTTTTCTGTGCTTCTGTGAACTACAACGTATTTGATTTTGCTTTTACCTCACCAATCTCTCTCTCTTTTTTTCTTACTCTCTTTTACTGCTTCATAAGAACTTAAAATACTGGAGAATCCTTGAGTTCTATCCTCATCCTTTTCTATTATACTTTCTTTCCGCCTCAGTTCTCCTATGTGAGCAAATATTGGCATTGGATTAAAATATTACCATCACGTATGTAATATTAATATGCAATTTTATCTCAATCCAGGCATCTTTTCTGAGCCTCCAACTCACATATCCAACTGCCTACATGAAATATTCACTCAGCTACGTTATGGCCTTTCAATACAATATAGAAAAGAACCACACTACTGATTTCCTTTCTTCATTCACTCTTCAAAAACTTTCCCATTGTATTAAAAAGCACCAAAATCCTCTTATTTTTTTAAAAACAAAACTATAGAAGACATTTTTCCTGCCAATCCACATACAATATCTAATTCAACAAAAGTCTAAGAATTCTTTGAAATATATATTATAACACCTGCGGTGCATCAAACAAGGGTACATGTGAAACTTAGTAAATGTAGAATATAAATGCCTCAACACAATAACTAAGAAAATGCCAGGAAGGCTATGTTAACCAGTGTGATGAAAATGTGTCAAATGGTCTATAAAACCAG